>JASGCC010003061.1:0-25474 GCA_030067915.1 Hydractinia echinata | reverse complement strand
AATCGGTTGCTGGTATTTTAATTTATCAAAACTCTCTTGTGATTGCTGGTGAGTTTATTTTCTTAGTTTTTTATTTCTGATCTTATTTTTTTTAATTCGTTACTTTAGTTTTAATATTTCTAGTTTTTAATTTATGCAATATACTCAATTTCCATCACTCCGTTACAAGTGCAAATAGCCAAAAGAAGAAAGTAAAAAAAAAAATTAAAAAAATTAAGTTATATCGAATTTTAATTTTCAATCACCAGTCGTTTACAATAATTTAGTCAGTCAGTTCCCATTAACTTGGAATGTACCTGATCAATGATTACAAAATAAATTTGCAGTAACTTCTCTTTATTGGTAATTTATATTTAGTTTTATTTTATTTACACCCACTAGGGCAAATTAATCAATATACTGTTCTGAATATTATTATTGAATTGAAATTTGTTTACTCAGGATAACCACTTCAGTTCATATTGGTACTGCTATTAACGAGGGTCCTGTGAAGGGGTCCTAGTGTATTTTAAGTCCCATTTGAGCTACAAAAAGTAGTGCAAGCACACCAATCGCTATTTGTAGTTTAATTCAAGTTTCAGTATTGTGACAAATTTTTCAGAATTATGAATTTCATATATTTCAGCTTCCTCGACCAACACCGAACAAAATGGAACAAAAAACGCTGAAAAAACTATATGTCAGAAGCAGCAAAAATTGGCTGAATCAGAAAGCGACGGTGTTCCCGTAGGTGGCTTTACTCCGCAGTGCAAACCCGATGGCAGTTATAAATCCGTTCAATGTCATGCTTTAACCGGTTTTTGTTGGTGTGTTAATAAAGCTGGTGTGAGGATCAGTGGAACAGAAGAAAGATACAAACAACCGAATTGCAAGGGTAAGTTAATGTCGAGATGTAAGTATTCAGATTCATCCAGCAAATATTTTTATCGTCCTCATTGCAACTTTGCTTTGACGATGCATTTCTGCTGCTGTTTGTTATATTAGTATTTAGCAGAACGCTATACATGCGTGATCGATATTTTTCATTTAATTGGGGTGGCTCTAGCAAATGTAATTTTATTATAAAAACTTCATATAAAAAAGTAAATCTACAAATTTAATTATCAAAAAACAACCCTAATCGCGAGGCTTGAAAGGTATCGAAGAGAAAAATCGCCGTTTTTTTACCACATCTTCACTTTAGGTATCAAAATCAGTGGAAATGTTCAACTACCACAATCTGCTAACGAAGTTGTTCTCCCTGGTTCTTGCCTAACCGTGTTTATACAAGAAATGATTTCATGTGGGAGCGACATTAACTGCCACATACCTATCATTGCCAACGAAACCATAAGAAACGTGATTGTACAGAACAACTCCATCCCGTATGAACTAACCACCACTAAAT
Organism: Hydractinia echinata; assembly: GCA_030067915.1. Lineage (NCBI taxonomy): Eukaryota > Metazoa > Cnidaria > Hydrozoa > Anthoathecata > Hydractiniidae > Hydractinia > Hydractinia echinata. The sequence continues at coordinate 24,087 of JASGCC010003061.1, read as the reverse complement.
TGAAACAAGGACGCTACGTCATAAGTGCTGTGGTTAATATTGGCTGGTGCCGCGTAAATAGTTTAAAATCAAAAGAGATGATACGTGCAGGAGACTTTCATACCACAACAATGCATGATATAGTAATTGAAGCTAAAACAAAATCAATACTTAAAGACATAACCTTAGAAGTTTTGCAGCCTCAAGAAACCGGTACGTAAAAAAGGTGTTATTTTAAAGAATGACATAAATAAGCAGAAAAAATATTATAAGTCGTACACAGGCCGTAACCCCTGCATGTTTTATACATCCTTTTTATAGTTTTTTGACCTTATTAGTTTATAATAACTTTATAACTTCATTTTCTAGGCATAAAGTTTCACGGCAAGGTTTTGTTGCCAGCAGACGAACAATTGACAACAATACCTGAAGGTTCCTGCTTGTCTATACAGACAAAATTACTTAAGCTATGTACAGGCCCGAAGTGTCCCACAACTCCGACGAGCGGGAATGAAACAATCAAAGGTTTAGTGGTGGTCAATAATACCGTACCATACGATATCCAACTACCGGAGTTAGAACCTGGTACTTATGTCATCAGCGCAGTCTTGCATATAGGGCAGTGCCCTGAAAGTGACCAAACGATGACCCCGGGTGATTATTATAATGACGAAATGGTTGATTATATCGTTGCTATGGAAACAACAGATGTTGAAAAAAATATAAATGTTGTGAAATTGAATAAACAAGTTACAAGTAAGTAAGGCAACGCTTAAGGTGAAACAGATAAAAAATATAACACATCTTGATAATGTCTCAAAGAATGAATATGTTCTTTAATGTTCATTTTCAAAAACTCAAAATTTCATAAGAATAGACACTTCCTAAATAAATTTTAATAACACGAAAAGTCGAAAGTTAAAAAGGATTCTACTGATACGATAACGCCATCAAAACAGTACGTCGTGTATAAATTTAGCCAAGAATAATTAAGTTTGCTAAATAAAGCTTTTAATTATGTTTTTTTATCAATAGGTGGTATCTACGTATCTGGGCGAGTTCTCTTTCCAACAAATGAACCTATACCCCCTGAATCGTGCTTGACAGTTTCCTCAAGAAAACTTATTCAGTGCAAAAATAATAACTGCAAAATCCCACCAGTTTCAACAAGAACATTTGAAAATGTTACCAACGAAGGAGGGATACCCTATAGTGTCCTCCTCCCTGTAGCGACGCCTGGTAAATACATAATCAGTGCTGTGGTTAATCTTGGTTGGTGTAAAACGGAAGGTGGATCGAAGTGGATTCAACAGGGGGATTATTATAACGACAAAGTTCATGATTTTGAAATTAAAAATGAAACAACGTCAGTGGGTAAAAATATCAATGTGAAGCCTTTCGAAACAGAAGTAGAAAAAACAGGTAAAACTTTAATCATCATGTAAACGTATCACGAATCTTGTGTCTTGCTTTACACACGATGTAAAACCTACGGGTCGGTTTCTACTAACATAAAATTACTGTTAACATTCCATCCCAACATGACTAAAGCTTAACAATTCATCACTTTAATTCAAACCTGAGGTTTACACGTGTATTTTAGGTGTAATGGTTCACGGACGAGTGATTTTACCACCCTCCACAAACGGTGACTTTCCAAGTAATTCCTGTTTAACCGTCAAAGCACAAGAATTTAATCTTTGCGGAGGAACAATTAATTGCGTCAATCCAATCTCGGGAAAACAAACATTTAGTGAGCCTAAAATTGAAGATAATGTAATACCATATGCACTTGTTCTACCGAACGTGGCGTCTGGTCATTATATTATCAGTGCTGTATTTAACGTTGGTTGGTGCAAGGAAACAGACCCTCCAACAGAGGAATGGATACGAAATGGTGATTATCATAACGAGGAGACCCATGACTTCGTCATTGAGTCAAATGATGTGGAAAAAGATGTCGAAGTCGTACAATACTTTGAAACTGTAACAGGTATAGAAATCTTTGACAAAAATTAATAAATAGAGGAAAGATTTGCACTGAGAAATATTACCGCGAAAATGATTTGAAATAAACACATAAAACACTGCAAATTTGTTTTTTGTCGTTATTCTGTTTCAATCGCAAAAGTATTTTGCTCCGTGCGCCTTGTTGTGCTAAAATATCAGAATGGATATTCGCCTTTACTGAAACATTTAATTTGCTTGCATCTTAATATAAGCAACACTATAACTCGATCTTAATTTTTAGCTCCAGTTCCGAGTGTGGAAGCCTACAGACCTCCTATAAGACCACCAACAACACCATCCATAACCTACCCTAACAAACCAGCTGAAGTGCCTACAGCTCCTGTCAATCAAGAAACTAATACCAACACCACCACATTAAATAGTTCCCAGGAGTCCTCAAACTCATTTAATGGAAATCAATCTGACAATAATCTAAACACAAGCGAAAACCTTGTACCAAAAATAAGTGAAAATACCGATATAACCGCTGGAAAAGCGACAGGTCTCAACATGGAGATAAAAACAACACAAGCTGTACCCTCCATCAAGGCTTACAGGTTCTCTACGAAACCTGCAACAAGACCACTGATTACGAATCCGCCAATAACCTATCCAAATATACCGACTGAAACATCTTCGTCTAAGCAAGAGAATACGATCAACACGACGACAATAAATAGTACTCAGACCTCTGCGAATAATTACCCTGCTAAAGATTTGAATGGAAATGCGGCGGCAGGAAATACGGGAGACGTCATCGTGACAACTACAACAGAAAACGTCCCGGGATATGTAATGACTTCGACGGTTGCACCTTCCGCATCTGAAGCTTCAGCGACATCTACTGTACCGGCGAACATTGTATCGTCGACTATGCGTCCGATGGTTGTCGAAAAATTTGCAACGACACCACAAGTCGGCCCTATTTCATCATCTACTATTCCAACACTTGCGCAGTCCACAGCAGCCGTCAAAAACGTTGGTGGAACATATGGCGAATCGTCAGGTACGGCTATTTTAAATAAATGATAAAAACGTATTTTCGAAATCAATGCAGCATACATGAAGAAATAGCACAACTATACGAACAGCACTTTTGTTTGTCATCAGTATCTTTGATTAGAAGATAAGGAAAATAAATCATTTGAATTAAAATAATTGTACTTATTGTTTCCAGGTGGTGGACAACCTCTGATGAACAATGACAAGAAAAATAATACCGTAGAAATTATAACTCTTCCCGCAGGTGAGACCTAATTTGGAATATATACGTAGAAAATTGTTATTTTTATTAGTGACATCATCACGGTAATTGTTAACGTAGAGACCTAAAAGTAAATCGAGACGCAGATTTTCTTATTTTTTTCTTTGCTTCGTTTCGCCAATATATGCAAAAGGTGGCCACAGAGGTGTCGAGGATAAGTTTTCATACTTATTTTCTATCCACCCTTCACGATATTTTAATTACTGCAGTCAAACCATTATATAGCGGACACCAGTGAGGAATGCAGCAATAATGAGAAATTCATTAATAGACGTGTTTTTGTATGGATTATCCCTAATTTAATCAATCAAGAAGTTGGACTGCCCGTCTAGTTATCCCCTATGATTTGACGAGCTTGTAAACAGGTCTAATCACATTTTTTCTAGGTTTTTATGTACTGTGTCACATGAACTTTTGCTTGTGTAAACTGGGCTGGGTTGTTATGACACTTTTTACACAATGAACTTATGATTTTTACTTAATATAGGTTTACCAAAATCCTGTCAGGAGATTAGAGAGGCTGGTATAGGTAATATGGACGGTCAATACATCATCGAAGCAAGACCCAAATGTCACTTAAGTATCATATGTCAAGGCATGGAAAGAGCAAGACCGAAGGAATTCTTAGGAGGACCAAGTGAAGACGAGTGGAAGTACTGGCATTATGCTGTTTTGATTACAATTTCCGATCAAGCTAAACGTAATATTCCAGCAGGCGCGTGTTTAGAAAATACTGGTAAGAATAAAAATTTGATTAAAATTGAAATACAAATTTAAATCCTGGCTTTTGTTCTGAGTCTATACCCACCTTGCAGTGACCGAGTAACTGGCTGAACGTTTTTTATCAAACGATTATCTATCAAATGACATTTTCTTTTTTCTAGCAAGTGGAAAGAATTTAATAAAACGAGTACTAATTGCTGGCGGAAAACAAGATAATCCAATTAGTGAATGGAAAACGAACATTGCAAAATTACTACGATCCAAAAGGGACATCGCGCAAGGAGACACTTTAATAACAAAAGCAAAGAAGATATATAAAGGTAAAAACAAGTTTATGCCTCGCTGAATGTTCTTTGTTAACCAGATTTTTTCCGCGGTTTTCTGTTATTTAATAATAAGTAATATAAAGCTACAAAAATGCTTCACAGGCAAAATTTTGGCGACACTGAGGCCAAACTAAATATATAGCAAACAAGGTTTTTTAAAGTTAATTATTCGTATTAATGTTTGCGCGTGTTAATTTTTGCGTAAGTTCCTCTATAAGAAGTAACATGAATAAAACAGTAAATTTTTGAGCTTTAAACAAAATACAGATGCATTTTAACATCTCTTTTGCACAATCAGTTTTGCTTATTGAAAAAAGTACAATTTCGCGCGTATTCATTTTGCGCGAACGCGCGAAAGCAGGTATGAATAAAATAGCCTTTAAATCAAAATTTTCATTATTTTCAGTTTAAATTTAGTCAACAGAAGAATGGGCACTTGAAATACTAGAGTTAGATAATAATATACATTAGCATATAATAGTAGACAAAATAAATTTTTAAATTATATTTTTATTTTAGATAAGACAGAAAGTAACCTGATGCTTGATTCAGAGTGGGGCGTTTTATAACCTTCGAAACAGAACATGCTGAGAAACTTTGAAAGAGACTTTTATATTAAGCATTTCAAAGCTCCTCGTTGATTTTACTAATGTAATAAACACTAGCTTCCTATTCAACCACATGACCCAACTTTATGTTGAAGTAACACGAATTATGGCTGCCATATTGGGAAGAAATGATATGGAATACTTTCCAAAAAGTGAGCGAATTATGTCATCACCGCTCATCTGCGTCACTCGGTCCTGTCATCTCGATTTTTACATATTCACCAGATGTTTAGTTTCGTATTTTATCTTGTAAATATCATAGAAGGTTAATTAATTAATAAAACAATTATTTTAAGAACATCAACTTTTGTGTATTGAGACATTAAAATATGTCCCAGTCGTTTTAGTTCCACCAAAGAAACTTTAATGGTCAAGGAACTAACTGATGAAGTTTCGACTTTTTTACATATGCAAATCTTGACAAAAATGTTTGGTCTGCCCCGCAGTCTAAAACGACGCTAATTGTTGATAGTTGATGTTTATCTTGCCTTCATCTGTAATATATATACAGGTGGCGCTTTAGCGGCCTAACAGCTGCAGAGTTTCCGTCAAAATGACGTACGGTCATTTTAAAAAATAGCTGTAAAATTGTATATATTTTGCATAATAAAATATGAACGCTTTGTAAAATATTTGCGCGTTTACATAAAACACAGAAGAAAAGAACAAGCGAGCACAATGAAACTGAAAAAATATATATTTCGCCGTTTTTGAAACATAATACTAATTATTTTCATAGCGAATATAATTTAATATAATCCTACAAAATAATTTAACACAAGAAAAAAATATATTTATAGTACAAGAACCACACCTCTGTACAGGGACCAATTTTTTAGAACAGGACACAAACATTTGGCTAAAAATCTTATGAAGTCAATGACACTCGTGTTGTAACATCACGAGGCTTTATGTCACCAAGGCTTTAGACAATATAACTACAAACACAGACAAAAACCATAAATTCAAATTCGCAAATTCACAAAAAAAAATACAACATTTTATTATAAAGTGGTCAATGGAAAGTAAATTCGCGCGCACAAACGTACAACAAGTAATTTTGTAGCCAATCAAAATTGCTGTACGAATCCGTGCAAACATCACGTGTGATAAGAAGAAAACATGGCAGCCGCTGGTGTGTTTCATTTTTATTGATGCTTTCAAAACTCGCATCATAAAGTTTGTAAAGCTGCTATTATTTTTGAAAGTTCTAGAACATTGTTCGTTATGTCGAAATTGGTGCTGGATGAGAGCGTTTTTATAACATGCTGGCTTCGTTCATTATACGTCGTAAGATAAAGAAGGAGCACTGGACAATCTAAGGAAAACAAAAATATAAAGTTATAACGTTATTTATCACCACACATAAAAACATGGAAAAACATGTTTCTCTGAATTAGTAAAAGTTAATCCTTAGAGTCAGAAGCTTTTTCGAAAAATTAAAATATTCCTGATTTCTCACAGACAGTATTTTCTCATTAAACCCAATTTCTGGCCACCTGTTGGTCCAACGTTGAGTTGAACGTAGCCGAAAAGAAAGTTCAACTATCTTAGACTATCTTATGTACGGATGTGTGACAGACATTCACTTTGCTATCTGAAAGTTGAGTGGTCACGAGTTATGGCTAATAGATTAAGTGTCATTATGGCTTATTGTTCACTAGCAAATAAAATTAACAAAAAATTGTGGATATTATCTCTGTTGATGTTTGAGTTCTGCTTCAGCTATGCATTCCCCATGCTAACACAAAAAAAATGACTCTCACCTTTTGCTTTTGTATAAAATTCTTTTAATAATTTCACACCGTTCAGTTTGACCGATGAATACGTCGTAGTTTCTAAAAAGAAAGAAAAATTAAGTATCGTCAAATGTTCAATTTTCACGACAGTCGTACGGTAAAAAGGAATAAAATCCGAGAAAAACTTTTCCCTAATTTTCTTTCTTGGTGCATCGTAAAGAAAACACCTGACTGATTCAAAATATAAAAGTGTCACCGGCTTCGTCAAGTTTCGCTGTTTTTTCATGTAAAACGAGTTGTACATACCTATACATTCGCAAACTTGTGGTATAAACAACGATATAAAATCAACCACCACATCTCTGTCGTTTTTTATATTTTGCCAACCAACACAAGCCAGTTGCCAGTCCGTTCTAAAAACAGTTTTTACACGAAATAAAATAAAACAAAGCCCATTATAAGTAAATATCACAAATGTAGGTGTAGAAAGATGTGATTTATGTAACAAACAATACGTGGCACCCATCAAATTTCCTCAATAAAGTCACTTAACAAACTTTTCTAACTCTTAATTCCACTCAATGGAACAACACTGCAGTCACCTAAAACGGGTACAACGTAATCCGCTATTACCTGTCAACGAACGAAATGGCAGCTTTGAGTAAAGATAATTGTGTTTTCCAAGTACTCTTTTTTAAATAAGTTTGTAGGAGTTCAGTCGTATGTTGGAAATGGCGCTCTGTGAAATAAAAATAAACAATAACATTTAATAATAATTAAAAAGAATCAGAGGATAAACATTAAAGCCTATTGAATTGAACAAATTCCTCCCCCCCCCACTTCAATTTTTTTGAGGTTGAGGTTTTGTTGTCTGAGCATGTGCATTAAAAATATTTTTATAGCGGGAAATTGTTGGCGACCGCAACAAAGAAAGTTGAAACCGTTTCAAACTTCGCGCGCTAACTTTTAGGCCAATCAGATCAAGAGTTTTCTGATTTTTCGCAGACATGATCGTTTTAAACAAGAAACAAAATGGCAGATTCTTTAAGTAAAACTAAACAAACGTGTGTAGTTTGTTGAAATGCAAGGATCAACATTCTCTTGTTTGGAAGTGCCATGTTTGTTTGTTTTATTTTCGACTCGATCGCGCTGTAGTGGAAATAGACATTTCAAAAACAATCGACCGCTGAATCGACTTCGATAAATGGATATTAGAAGAGAAACCAAAAGAACAAGTAATTAGGAAAAAAGAGAAAATTTCAAAAGAAAAAAAACGTTGTTTCTTGCAGTAATGTATGGTATACGCAAAAAAATAACAGCTGAGAAGATAAAAATAGGTATATTATTACCCTTTGTATAATATAACTACAGTTGAATAGTTTAGATACGCAACAATTTAGTCCATGAGGGCATAACAAAAAAATAAAAACAATAACCTTGCGACTCTCCATCGTAGGGCCAAACTTTTCCCAAACATTCAAAAGAGGTACATGCCAGATTTTCTTTTTTAGTTTTAGACGAATGATCCTTTTCGTCATCATCATCATCGTTCTATCAAATAAAAATGCCAAACGAAGTTAGCAAGTTAGTTAATGTGTACATTCTTTCGTGAAAAATTGTGCTAAGGGCATACGAAATATAGCAAATGCGAAATATTTTTATCCACTTTGTTGCGACGGGCTTATTCCCGTGGTGGCGCCGTCGATTTTTTTGCTGGTTAAGGACTAGTTGCTTTTATATTTATTATTAAAAATACATTTTCGACTCGCTTACCCATTCTAGAAATGAAGCAATGATTGGTTTAAACTCTCCGAATTTGTTTATCTTCCATTCTTGAACAACTGAGGCTGTGCTCTCCACCGCATATACTTTGTAAACCAAACTCTCCTTTTTGCATTCTTTTAAAAGAGCTTCTATAATCTGAAAAACAAATTCGAAAATGTGATTTAAGATTCTCAGTTTTACAATTTAATATTTTTGTCGTAGTAATTTTCCTACAAGAAACCTTTTTCCGGCGCATTCTTTTTCACGCACCAAGAATAAAGAGTAATTTCTCGGGTAATGTTTCGCGCAAGGCATTTTTTTATATCATCTAGAGGTGGTGAAGGTGAAGACGTTAGAACTAATAAAAAATACTTAGCATAACAAATGCTTCAACTTTTTAATATTTGAAACACATATTTTCTACGATTTTTCCTGTCTTTTCTCAAAAAAATCTTTTCCCAAAACTCTTGGTTGGTTTCCATTAACACAAAAATTGTTGAGCAACAGTACAACAGTCACCGCTACCAACACAACAAATCAACAAAGATGTTACACAACAAAATGCTGTAGTGATAGCATTTTTTCTGTAGCACGACAATTACTGAACGAAACACCAGCATACACCACAACTAACAAAACATCCAAACATAAAGCGAGGTAAGCCATTGTTCAAAAAATACGGAATATACCTCAGATTTAAAACAAATTTTACGTACAACGTCAATACCAAGAGTGTTGCTATCAAGTGTTTCAACCATTGAAGAGCTAAAAACAAACACAAATACTGAAGTTTTTTCGAAGACTTTGCAAGAAAATGATGGCGGAACTAATGATGGCGGAACCAATGATGGCGGCATTCAGATAACTCAACACAAACAGTTATAATATTTAATATATGACATATATGGTCGTCATTTGATTCGTTTAAGAACCATCTCAGCTATCCAAATCGGGATAAAGAGAAATACTTTCCCATTTGAATAAAAAAGACAGAGTTTTAACTGGCCAAACTCTTATAACTTTAAATGGTTTCATGAACTTACCGACACTTGGTACATATCGTTGATAAGGCTTTGAGTAAATGCTCCTAAAACATCCAACACATTTTAAAATTCAGCTGCACCTTTTTACATAACATAATAAGTTTCAAATAATGGGTTGTGGACATCAGAATACAGGTATATGAGAACTAAATCACAATGTTGCATAACTAGACTGTTAATGAAAACATTCACTTTTAACGGTCTTTTCGGGGTTTTTTACAGAATAATACGTGTAGAATGTTTAAGTTTATTTTATGTATACGTCGCAATTTTTTAGACGTGTTTAGAAATAACACAAAATACACCAAATGAAATAATTATCAAAGCAAAAAAGACAGAGCACCTTGGTGGATAATACAATTGTGTTTATAGATTTTACCTTTCCTTTCCAAGTCCGTCCTTGTAATGCCTTCAACAATGCCACTATGAAATTACTGAGATGAGGTTGGTGCAGTGAAGAGCCTGTATGAAGAATAAATCGCATGTGTATAAGCAAAGGTGACATTGAAATCACTAAATCAAAGCATGGCTACATTTCAGAGAATACGGAGTTTGCCATTTTTTATAGTTGCGTTTCTTTTTCTTTACAAATTTTTTAAAAAATTTCTAGCATGTTAGGACGATCTAAATAAAATTTTCGTTTTTAAAAACGCAAAAAGAAAAATCACATTAGTACCAATTTGATGTTTTTTAAAATCATAGAATATCTATTTGAAGGTAGCGTAAAAAGAAATCTGTTTCATAGATGGGTGCCCACCCGGTTCCGAACTAGAAGCAGAATTTTTTTTAAGGACAGCCTAAAAACACCTGTATTTTTTATCTGAATATCGGATGATTTGCGCTAAGACGGTACATCTACACCTGCTAACACATGATTTCCGCTTTACCACTTACCCAGGGCTTCTGCTACATGCACGACTGCTTTACCACCTTTCTCACGTAAATTCCAAGACTGATGAGTGAGCAATGGCTCCACTAGTGTGTAGATCTCCGTGAGGTATAACTTGATCGCCGATGTGTTACCTTAACATATAAAAACGATTCCTGAATCAAACACAACATGTCGATAAACTTGACTCTAGTTAAATTAGTCAGTAAGATCCCATCAGGCCATTAATAGTTAGTTTACAAGAAAATATTGAAGCTTTAGTTAAAGATTAACTTCAATACACAAGCTGGTTTTACCTGAAGTGTAGTTATTCCAGATTTCTTCCCATAAGTCTTGTATACTCGTCCCAACACTTTCAGTCACAACTAAAAGAACAACAAAGAAATGTGATTGCTGTGAAATAATAACGAAGATTGCCAATCAAATCAAAATCAATATTTTATTTCACGATAACAGAAAAACGAGGGGTGTGACTGTCCCAATCAGGGAAACGTCTCTAGTAAAAAACCCGAAAAACAAATCAAGTTATACAATCGAGTTATTGTTGTCTCGCTTAACCCGAACACTTTTACAAGGGTTTACAACAAGCATTTTGCTGGCCGAAACGATATATATACCTAATATTCTCCTCTCATAAGCCTTCAGCGCTGTTATATTAAAATATATTGCGTGCGTTGAGTTTTTGCCTCGCAGAATACGTATATCCACATCATCGTTAAATTAATTAAAAGCGAGAAAAACAACGTGGTCATAATAATTCGAAAAAGCAACTTTGTACTGTCAGCTTACCAGATTCACCTTGTTTGGCAACAAACACGAGAGGAAGTGCCAAAGTAGCATAATTATAAAATGTATCCGGAGAATATTTGGCCATTGCGTTGATACACCACGCACAAGAAAAGTGGACAGATTCATCTAAAAAAAACAAGCAACTTAGCTTCGATGTTCAAACTAAGTGGTTTAAAATATTTCAACTCTGAAAAGTAATATGTAAGTTTTAAAGTTTGTCGCAAAATTACCTTCTTTTTCAAAATACCATTTTATTAGTTTATTCAATAATTTCTCCATACTTGCTTCTTTTGCATGCTGAAAGGTAAACAGGTTATTTTTTATAAAATGCATAAATATAATCGTGAAGTCTTGATCAGATAATAGGGACTTTACGAAACAAAATCTGCAACGACGTTGTTAAAACTTTTCATGAAAGCCTGTTATACAAAAAACGCGCCAAAAATTGATTACGAAAAATTAAATAAAAGCGACAACGTGAAATAAAATCAAAATTACAAAAAACTGACAAAGAAACTGACAACAAGCCAAAATTTAGAAGAAAAAACTTTTATTTGCTTTCTCTGCGTGCTTTTATCAGTAGTATTTCAAAATGACATTTTTACTATGTTAAAGTATTCGATGTTCTACTCACAACCTCAAAATGGTTCTCTTCAAATCGAAGAGAGAATACAACTTTGTTTTTGGGAGTTTACCCTGATCTGCACATGCGCATTGAGAAATTAATAACATTTTCTCCGTCGTAAATTGCCCCATTTTTGTTTCGTAAGGTTGTTAATACTGCGTAACACCTACCCTAATTAAATGGCCAATCGCATTTGCGTACGATTTCTTTATAGTATTATTGCGATCATTCAATCCATTTAATAATGCTCCAAGTATTTTGCCTGCATATAATGATTACTATATTAACATTGATTTAACAATAAGGCTGTAAATAAAAAAAGTTATTTAGGAATCAAAATTTACTTAGAAGTTTCATATATTGAAGAAACTTAGCTGCAAAAACATTATTTACCTTTAAGATTTAGGAAAGCTGTAACGAAGTTAAAATCATAAAGAAAGACAGGTTGGAAGGCATAGAAAAATGATATTAGTGTATGTAAAATATGCAATGTAATACATTACCTGCAAATGGATTCAACATGTCTCTACATTGTAATGTTAACGAAATGACCAACGTTGAGCATCCGACCTAACAAGGGACAACAACACTGATTTTATGCAAATTAGTTCACAGTTAACTATTAGCAAGTTCCAACATAGTGAGTTCATTTTTAACATTTTTAACCTTAAGACAATGCATTTGGGTAATGGCCGCGTACCTTTGTTCCCAGTCCCAATCCTGTTTTAAGAAGGTCGCACAGCTTTGGAGTAAGTTCTACCAACACTTCGTCGTCTACATATTGTACACACTAAAGAAAACACCAAAAATGTTGACAATAAATCAACATAGACGAGTCAAGGCGGAGATATGGAGACAATCAACTTCAACATAGACGAGTAAGAAACAAACATTATATCGGTACACCCTTCACAATCACTAATCTTCTTTTCTATGTGATATTCCTTGACCTTACCAGGACATTTCCCAGAGCAAAACTTACTTTAACAGAAATGAAGCACTAAAATCCTAACTTTTGCCATAAAACTATTGAATTCTCTGACTTCTCCCAACACTATTGCTTTCCAGATTTAGCCTGGTTTCGAATTACCGGGCAACCTCATTAATTTTATTATTGAAGTTTTACCCAGGATAGCCCCTTCAGTTCTTATTGGTACTGCTATCAACGAGGGTCCTTCGAAGGGGATCCTATTTCAATTAAAGCTTTCATTTGAGCTACGAAAGCCATGCGAGTTCAACTAGACAACCACCCAAAATATTAATCCTATTTTCATGCTAGATGCTAATCAGAAAGGAACAATTCACACTTTTATAGTCTCTGACATGACTGGGCCGGAGTTAAAACCCAAGACCTTCCACACTGGAAGCAAATGCTATACCATAAGGCTACTAGTGGCTTCTCAGTTTGTCAAAAATTCTCATTAAAAATAGATAGAAAATGAGCCTAGAATATGTAATATTGTCAAAAATTATACGAGTACAAGTTTGAATCTTTAAAAATAATCTATAACGACAACAAGTGACTAAAAGAGATGGGTCACGTTAATCCTGTTTCTCAATATTAAATCTCTTTTAAAAAAACTTACAAAATTTACTGCTTCCATCATTGGTGATGATTTTGAAGCTGAAATCCGAATAACATCCAACTAAAAGTTAAGGAAAAAAAAGAATTAAAGGAAATTCCAATAAACCTTATCCTGTGCTGAGGTTGGTGAAGCAGACTATTTTATTTAATAAAAAAAATACACCAAAAGTTGGTAAACCACAGGTAAATTACACACATATTCTTATTTCCTAGTTGTTGGATTACCTACAAATGTAATTAATTAAATCTGAGTTCTACGGCCACGCCCTGCCTTAAAAAAGGAAAGCCACAGTACGTAGTACCTTTAAAAGTGAACTTACTTTGTCCTGCGCTTCTTGACTTTGACTTAATTGCAAACTCAACGTGTTGAGGTACTAAACACAAAAGAGAAGTCAAACAAAACAAAACAAAACAAAACAAAACAAAACAAAACAAAACAAAACAAAACAAAACAAAACAAAACAAAACAAAACAAAACAAAACAAAACAAAACAAAAAACAAAACAAAACAAAACAAAACAAAACAAAACAAACAAACTTCATTAACTAGGGAAGGAAAAATGATGTATTAGTTTTTAATTCAGTAGTGTCGCTCTTTTTATAGAGTCAAATCTGACATTTATTTTCAACCTATTTTTTTTTGAGAAGATTTAGTATTTTAGAGTTTTGCAGATATTTTTATATTTTTCGAAAGAAATTGAGAATATTCGAGGGGATTTTAAAAATGTAATGCAACCTTGTAATAATTCCGAACTACTAATTAACTCTTCATTTTAGTTCATTCATAAGGGTTAATTAGAGAAGAAAAGTGATTATCATACCTGTGGTTCTAAACCACTTAATGATTCGAGAAGAGCAGTCACAAATTTTGCCAGGTGAGGTTTGATCAAAGCACCCTAAAAATAACAATGATGGAAAAATGTAAATATTAAAACAGCACGAGCACACAGCAAGGTACAGAGTGAAGTCATAATTTTAAAAACTTACAGCATTTTTTGTAACTTGCACAAGCGTTTGTAAGCTAAAAAGAGTAAAGAAAGAGTGTGTTAGGAGCTTTCTCAAATACAACATCTCACTCCAAATAAATAACTTATTAGACAAAAAATGTCAGACATAAGTGACGAAATTCTTCGAGAGTGACAAATTTTTTTCCGACAAATAATTTTGTTCCACAAAAATTTTCTCAATTGCTTGCGTACAAGAAAATAAACAGAAGAAAAGGACAATAAACATTACCATAGTTCTTTGACTTCAGCCACTCGACTTGAAAGACCTGTCTCTAACAGGACGGGCAAGACTTCCTGAACAGCTTGTTGGCCTAACTTTGATTGATTCACATCACATAAGCGAATGGATAGCTAAAATAAAAGGTTATACACTGTAATGGCTAGACAATAACAAAAATTACACCACAATCTTTATCAAAATCCCACTATATAGTTCTTTACATTCAAAGAAACACCTCCTTAAATAAAAAAGTGAAAAAATGCTCATCGATAATTACACTGCCACAAGTGTTTTGAATACTTGCTGGTAAAATGTTAGAAACTCAATTACTCCTTCAAGTTGCACTTCCTTTCTTAAGGTGTTCATCGTCGATGCAGTAAACATTCAGTAACCAAAAGAAAAAATCAGAATTTGTAAATCTTGAACTAATTGAATGGATTTCACTTAAAAAAAGTTTGTTAAGCAATCGAATTATTGCATTTTTATTAAACTTTTATTGCATTTACATTTTCTTCAACTTGTTAATCTGTGCAACTTTACCATCCTAAGGTAAATTCAAGTAACTATATATCCAGTCAACTCTGTGTTTTTGAATTCTTACCCTACTCAATGTCCTTGCAAGTACAGTTGCTGCTTTTCGAACAGACTCCTAAAAAATGGAAATAAATAAAAATAAGTAAAAAAAGAACCACACACACATATCAACACTATGATTTTATATAGAAAAAAATCAGAGAAATCTCTGTATTGTAATTATCGATTTTTCTCTCCAGAAGAGGACCAAAAAAAACTATAACACAAACAAACCTTAATGTCATCCATTACTTTAAAAACCACCGTCCATAAAGAAGGCAGCTCTTTGATGATGTCCTCAGGCGAGGAAGTTTTGACCAAATCGTTTAACGCAAGACAACTAAAATACATAAAAAGATGACAGTTAGAGGCCTATTTTAAAAGTTTACAAAGCCAAGAGTTTCTTGTTAGGACGCCGACAAGCTTACCATTGTGGAAGTAGTTTCTTTATCGCAATTGGTTAAAACACAGTTCACTCCGTCTATAAATTTGACACTGATGAACCCACCAAGCTAGTATTTAAAAAAAAAAAAAATCTTAATATATCTTACCAAGATTCACGTGTCCTCCATGTGTTACTTGTAATATTGGACAATATATCTTTTAATATTTCTTTAATATATTTATCGACCTAAATGTAAGATTTAAGTTATGAGCATATTCCAAAAATATGCTATGGTCCCAAAAAACAATCAAACAAATAAAACAAAACAAAACAAACAACAGGAACTCACTGTTTTTTTGCCATCAGGAACTAAAGCAGACCAAATATTTGACATTGATTTTTGAATACCTGGATTAGGATCATACTGGTACCTATGAAAAGTGATAGATAGTACAATTCCAATTAAAAGTTAACAATGAAAACAACAGCACAGAAAATAAACAAAAGAACGGTTGCTATTAAAAACATTGACAAGGTGAAAACAGATGTAGTACCTGTATAACTTTGGAACAATTTCTGATAGATATGGTTTCAATTGGTCCCCTGCTAAGGATGCAATACTTAGAAAACCAAAAGCTGCTCCCTAAAATGTAAAAAATCTATTACTACAATCCCATAAATATGTGATTGCAAAGAAGTGCGGGATTGAGTGAGAGTAGCTTTTCTTAGTAACACACACTCTGAACTTGTCAAATTTCACTTGTCTACCTTCACAGCAGACTTTGGACTTAAATGGTACTAATTTCATGTCAGAAATTCTGAATTTTTAGGTTTTTCAGATTTCAGATCTTTCTGGTTCATAGAGCAGGGTTTTTTTCATAATGAGGACATTGTAGAAAATGCAGCTAGCATCAGGTTGGTTAGTTACTTGGTTTACACTTCAAGAAATAGCCAAAGAAATAGCCAAAAAACGGAAATTTTACCAAAAAATTATGTCCAGGATTGCATTAAAATACCCCATTTCAAGAAGAGTCATGTCTGTTACTGGAGACTTACTTTGCGCGAGTTCCACATGGCATTATGATTGGCAAGGTTCATAAATTTGTACATCAGATCAGGCTTGTTCATAGATGTAGCCAAGGAGCACAATTCCTTGTATGTTGAAAGGTTTCCACTAAGAAAAAAACATAAAGATTTAAATGCAATGTACAGTCAAGAGTCGTGTTTGTGATCCTGATAAAAGTACTTATATCTTCTTAGAAATTTATTACTTCAGTTCTATAACAAGATTAATCGAACAAAAGATCACTGCTTACTTGCGGTTAAAACTCAAAACAAAAAAGTGTAAAGCAGTACTGTTCTCACATAAACAAAACGAATTCCTTTCAACATGATATCAGTTCACAGGTACACAAAATTTATAAAACGGTTTAAAAAATACCAACCCCTCCGGTGAAGATCCAAGCACTCCTGGCTCGAAAACTTGAGTATCACTATCGAAGGTTTGCTTTGGTCGTTTACCAGACATAAGCCGATCAACTAATATTGACACTACAGCATCTTTTTTTTCGTCTTTTACTAAGTCGTACACCAAACCAACACCTAGAATAGCAAAACATTACCACTGTATTAGTACATTGCACATATCATAGATGGAAACAAAACAGGTGACTTTATACCTCTTGATGCAACATCTTGTGTCACATCATCACTATCTGATAAAAGATTTATAAATGCTGTTTGTATTTCTTTTATTTCATCTTGAATAGCAGGATGGTCTGATGAAAACTTGACAATACATAAGAGCCAAATAACCCCAGCCTGACGAACATATGATATAGAGCTACATACGCAATCTTTAATTATTCGATGAAGAACTGCGGTCATGTGATTTCTTGTGGTGTTGGATTGACAGCTTTTATTTGGCAAAAACCATCTATCCTTCGCCATCTTTGATAGGTTTCCAGCACCAATACAAGAAAATGCTTCACCAATAGTAAAATGTAGTTCTGGTTGTCGAAGCTGTAAAAGGAATCAAAAAAATATATTTATAATGCATAAACTGTTAGCACATTATATTAACTTGCAAAAAACTTATAATTTACCTTGGAAGCTTCAATCAAAGTGCTAATAATCTCCTCTCTGTACACAAATTCAGGGTCTCCAATACACATATTTCCTAATGCGATGGCTGCTTTTTCTTTAATCTATACAAATATCAAAATCATTCAGTAAGTATACAAAAAACAACAAGACACTAATGTAACAGAAACCACACATACTTTGCTTTCTGGAGCACTTTGCAGCAATGCTCCCAAATCTTTTACAATTTTTTGTTTGCTAACTTTATCTATACAAAGAAACACACAGTAAAGCTTTATGTTTTCCTGTCGTCTGATAACTTAGAATAGTAAAAACAACACACAAATTTAAAAAAATAATAATCTGAAAAAATAAAATAAAAAATCATATACCTGTATCGTCTTCCATATTTGAGATAGGCAAAACAAAATGTTTGCCAAGCTCACCAAGAGCCACACAGCAGGCACTTGAAAGCAGAATATTTGAATCTTTAAGTTTCGAGCCTGAAAAAAAGGTTCTTATATTAAAACTAAAAAAGACAAGGGGAAATGAAATGCAATCTTAGCGTAATGTACAAACTACCTACTCAGAAAGGTTAAAAATCTTTGCACGTAAGCTGTCATATTATTTTGTTGGCCTCCATCGTCAATGTCCATCTTGTCGTTGTTAATATTCAGAAAGTACTTAGAAAGGGCATAACCAATAACTAAAATACTGCCATGTACCTGTTCAAATACCTGTTAAAATGAAGGAAAAATGGTACAACGTTATGAAACTTTTTGTGAGAAATATATTAACAATGGTAAAACAGTACTAACAAGATGCAGGTGCTGCATAAACTATCTCGCTATTAAAAATACACAACTATGAAACATCGACAATGCAACCCAATTCTACAACTTCTGCTAACAAAAAATACAGCCATCATTCATGGTTAAAGTTGCGCGATTGAAACGTTTATGGTCTTAAACGGCATTTAGGTGACAAAAAATTAACACTTTGATGTCACTATCATGTTCAGTATACTTTTTTGTTAACTGTGCCAAATGTTGTCGAAAATAAAGTAGTTTTAATTTTTGGGCTAATTTTGGCCTAAAATGACATTTAGGTGACAAAAAATCCAAATTTTGATGTCACCATCATGTTCAGCATACTTTTCTTGTTAACTGAGCCAAGTTTTGTCGAAAATAAAGTAGTTTTAATTTTTGGGCTAATTTTGGCCTAAAATGACATTTAGGTGACAAGAAATCCAAATTTTGATGTCACCATCATGTTCAGCATACTTTTCTTATTAACTGAGCCAAATTTTGTCAAAAGTAAAGTAGTTTTAATTTTCGGACCAATTTTGGCCTAAAATGACATTTAGGTGACAAAAAATCAAAATTTTGATGTCACTATCATGTTCAGCATACTTTATTTGTTAACTGTGCTAAATTTGGTCGAAAATGAAGTTGTTTTAATTTTTGGACCAATTTTGGCCTAAAATGACATTTAGATGACAAAAAATCAAAGTTTTGATGTCACCATCATGTTCAGCATACTTTATTTGTTAACTGTGCCAAATTTTGTCGAAAACAAATACCAATTTTGGTCTGAAACGTCATTTAGATGACTTCTAAGTACTTAGAGAGTTTAGGTACGAAGTTTAAATCTGTGACGTTGCAATTGACCATTTGGGACATAGTTAGCCAGCTACGAGTTGGAAACCAATACTATCCTCGCAGGCGAGATAGTAACAAAATTATGTTCTACACAGCTTATAATTAAAATTACAGAGAACACACATTCTAAAATAGGTGATTAATAAACAGTACTAACCTTGCTTTCCAAATATGTTAAATATACATCTAACTGTTGATGAATTATATTTTCTGGTAGTGTGCACAAAACAATGCTAATTAACAAGGCGCAGGATTCTCTCACATCTTCTTTCGGAGAAAACAGAAATGTCTAAAAAATGTATTGATTAAAAACCACCACCTAATTCAAAGTCTATGAGATAAACGCACCCATAAAATGATGTGAAGTTTTTTCTGAAGAAGAAGCAGTTTATTTTTTTTATATATTGAGTTATGTATTTACAGTCCTTCGTAAATTGTGAACATGGTGACTAGCATGTACTCAATGTGCATTTGATATTCGAACAGTGTTACACAAAATACGTGCACAGCTGAGCAGACAGTTCACACATCATTGGTTATTTTAACCCCTGGATGCAGAAAGATGTACAACCCTGTCAAAGCAAGGCCGAAATACTGACATGCAATCTGTTAGCTGTAACCCAAGACTGCTCAACTTTGTGATATCAAAATGCAAGTCAGTATGAAAGAGGATTAAATTTCCATTCTGGCAGTGTTTAACTTTATCAACGTTTAAGTGGAAGGCGGACATCGTGTTTGCATGTGATTTCCAATAATTAATTTTGGGTTTTCCAAAAAAAGTGTCAAAGGGTTAAATGGAAAACAATAAAGATTAGACCGATGCTGTAACAACTATTGCAGGCAATGAATCGAGAAGGCTTATGTACAACAAAAAATATTTTTTGTACCAGTATAAAATTATTATATATCATTAGACAATTTATGTTTTATTTTTAATATCTGAATTAAAATTATTTAAAACTTTACAGCCAAAAGATTTATTTTTTTACGTAGTTATTCTAAAGAGGCAACACAATGTGATGATATAACAAGTTTCTTACTTGTAACCAATCCAAATTATTCGACAGTGATGGCGAGATCTTTTCTGGTACTGCTGCAACAAGCTCAAGTAGACTGGTCATAGCTACACCATGCAAGCTGTATCCTAAACAAACAAAAAACAATCATAAAATGCTGAGTTTTAGTTTACTAAACATTTGATTGGTATTAGCAATTTGCAAAACACAGAAACATTTTAACTTCAATAATCATACCCTGCCTTATATTCAATTAAAAAAAATCATTTACCTCCTGTTGGTACTAGTGCGTCATTGATTAAAGACAAATGTCTTCCTATACTGCATTTGGTGATATCTAAATCAAGATTTAAATTGACCTGGAATCAAATTCTTTCAGAATAACATTTTGTGTTAAAGAACCTGTTTTGAAGTGAGTCACGAAATCAACTTCTGGTTGTCACATAATGAAGTTAGGAGAAAGAGAAGTAAACAGTTGTAAAATTCATAAAAAAAATTACTAGTTACCTGACAGCTCCTCATCATTAAGAATAGTTGAAGTGCACTGTCTCAACTTTTGTAAAAATGTGCCATCAATGATATCTTGCTTAACAATGTTGGCTTTAGCATATAAACATTCGTTCAAGTACTTCAGTAACTAAAAAAAGGATGCAAAATTTCAATAGTAAAAAAAGAAACAATGCATAAATTGTCTAAATCAAAATTTCGAAAACAAAACAAAACAATTTATTCGTGCTCTTATAAAGTATCAAAACTAAACTAATTTAGTTGCCTGGTTGCGCCTTATTGATAGGTGTGAACTACAGCACGTAAAAAACTTTTTATACCTTTTCATACACAACAGATGTAAAGACTAAACCTTCATTGCATTTTGATTTTCGTTCATATATCTAAAACAGAAGGCAAAAATTAGAACCATTAGGACAAGACTGCATCAGAACAAACATAGATAGATCATAACATTACTAGATTTATACCTTTGTATAAAATGTATCGCAAACTTCAGTATACTCTGGGAAAAATGTTTTTTGTTCCAAGCCTTTCCTTGATTTTGATTTGGACAATCCACGCATAGCTTCTTCCTTTACATCATCCTTGCTAAAAAAATTTAAACATTATATATTTTGCACATCAGTACCATGATTTGCAAAACAAAGGAAATGGTAAAAGAACACCCCATACTTATCTCCAATGCAAAGCAAACAAGCATAACGTGATAAAACGTGTGTTGAGGGGAAAACAGCATTAGCAAATTGTACTGCAGCTAATCGTAAAGATGGCACTTCCTATAAAAATTAAAATTGTGTAATATCACTGGATAAATGCAAAGTATAAAGATTTGTGTCATTTGAGAAAGTTTGTTCCCAAATTTTGACATTTTTGTTTTTGGTTTAATCTTTTTGTCTATGTAATCCAAATGTTCAAATACCCCAACTGGAAAAGGTCTATAAAAATGATATCATCAGAAATGTATCAAAGTTACTGTTGTTTAGGCTTTTGGAAAAGATAAATCCAAAATCATTCTCATAAATTTTGGTTAGCAGTGAAATATGGTAACTAAATGTTAAAAATATTTTTAATGTGAAATAAAGTTGTGTATTTTTTTGGCAACCACATATTTAAGTCAACAAGAATTGCTATGTAGACAACAGCTAAAACATGGAAGCATATCTATATTGCAAAGAAAAAACAAGACAACAAGGGTTTCTTCATTAGCCACACTCAAAGCAATAATCTGGCGATTTAAGTATGAACAAAGAAGAAAATAAACCGTTTGTGAATATAGAAAGGGTTGCAGACATGTTGGGGAAATGATGCATCGTTATTTCCTTGCATTTTGTTGACATGGTTTGGATAGGATAACAAACTTTTCAGTTAAATTGTCAACCATGGAATAGATAACAGAAAGTACATGATTATTTCTTACTTTTTCAACATTACAGAGTATTAGAGATTCCATCATTGTAGCATCCATACCAGTGACTCCAGCATACGATACAGATATTGAAGAAAGAGTATCTTGTAGAGATAATCTAATTTCAGGGCCTTCCTAAAAATAGAACGACTAAATATGACGACACAACTAAATTATGCTATGCTACAGACATACTAGCTGCACTTACTTCTTCCAGCATAGCAAACAACTTTTGAACCAATGCAATATCTCTTCGAAATATGTCTGGACATCTATTCAAGAAAAAGAATATCAAATTATATACATTGTTACAAAAAGAAAAAAAGAAAGAATTAAAATGATGCAGTAAAGAAAATAGCACTTATGTCTACACATCCTCACAAGGGGGAAACTGACAAAATAATTGCCACCATAAAAACTATAAGCAAACATCAACTATCACCTGGATAATTTTGAAAATCCAGAAAACGCCAAGGAACGCAGTTTGACATCCTAAGAGTAACAATATAAAAATGAACACCAAAATAACAGCACAAAAATTTAATCGCACTAAAGAAAGGAGATTATTAAATCTGTCCACTTCTAAAAAATAGTTGAACTCTAAATCAGCTGCAAAATTATTGAAGAAGTTATTTAGATTTTATGTTAGCTATAATAGCAACTATAACAATATATACTGATCCTTTATTTAAGCGGGGACATAATCTATTTAGTTTAAGGTGTATATCCTTATTGTTCTTTCTTTATATGCAAAAGGTATTTCAGCGATAATTTGTGCATCTTTGGCATTCAGTGATTTGGCAGCAATTTTAAACAAAAATATGGCTATTATGGAAGATATAAAAACAAGATTTTATAATTAGTATTTACAATTTCGATTGCATCCTGTTTTTCGTAAGTGGTAACTTTGAATCCTATACATAGATGAGTCTCATAAATGGCAAAAGCAATAGGAAATGATTAAGTTATTTTAAATAAAAATTACTAACGCCTATTGTGTTTGAAAATTAAAAAACAGTACCTCCTTTTTGTCCATAGCTACTCTTGACAAAGCTTGATAAAATAATGGGGCCATAAATGTCATAGTTTTCTCTGAGCAATAATGACATATATGATGAATAAATTCTAATGCAAAATGTTTGATCTTTGCAATACATCATCTCCAAACAAACCTTCAAATATGACCTGAAGAAAAAACGACATAACTTTACTGCAAAAAGTGACATACATTTAATGCATTATGTAACAGATATTAAAACAAGCATATTAAAAGGGTACATTTTCAGGAAAATTTTATTTGGGACTAAACCTACAAAATAATGTACTGAAAAATATACGTTGTTCTTACTTGCAAGCATAACGGAGCATTTATATTTACAATGAGTTTTGATTTTAAGAGATACGGAAATATTTTCATTTTTGTCTTTACTGGAAGGCAATCGGACATTTATTGATTGTACATCCTGTAAACAAACAATACAAAAAATTACAGTACATCATGCACACAATTATGATTTTAAAATTCAAAAATGTATTAAAAATCAATTCATGGTTTAGCAACAAATCAATGTTAGTTTAAACATGTCTGCCTTTTATAGTTAAATAATAAGAATCCTTTTTGATTACAAAATTAACTAAAGTTTCTTTGATGAAGTTTATTTATGCATGCTAGGACTTTATGGCTGAGAATTCAAATTTCTTAGTCGTGTGATCTACTTACACTAATGATATTAGCTGGTTTGACAGGGGTGCCTTGGTAAAGTTTTAGCAGTTTCGTCATAGTTCCAGCATCCTCCCAAATGTCAGCACTACAGAAAATCATTAATATTTACCAACTAAAAACATTAATTGGAAATTAATGCATTTTACTGAGACTACATTCAC
>JASGCC010003060.1:0-25475 GCA_030067915.1 Hydractinia echinata | reverse complement strand
TTCATTCGGCGTCTCATCAAAAATGAAAAATTTTTGAAAACTACAAGTCTCATGGTTTTAGTGGTGAAAAAAATTTTAAAAATCGTTCGGGAAATGAGTTTACTCCCTGCTTACTTTCTTTGTATACATTCGACTATACGGGCCGAGCCGGGATTTACGGGAAATCGCGGGTTTTCGGTTGCCGGCGATTAAACTGCTTTCATTCGGCGTCTCATCAAAAATGAAAATATTTTTGAAAACTACAAGTCTCATGGTTTTAGTGGTGAAAAAATAATTTTAAAAATCGTTCGGGAAATGAGTTTACTCCCTGCTTACTTTCTTTGTATACATTCGACTATACGGGATTTACGGGAAATCGCGGGTTTTCGGTTGCCGGCGATTAAACTGCTTTCATTCGGCGTCTCATCAAAAATGAAAATATTTTTGAAAACTACAAGTCTCATGGGTTTTAGTGGTGAAAAAATAATTTTAAAAATCGTTCGGGAAATGAGTTTACTCCCTGCTTACTTTCTTTGTATACATTCGACTATACGGCCGAGCCGGGATTTACGGGAAATCGCGGTTTTCGGTTGCCGGCGATTAAACTGCTTTCATTCGGCGTCTCATCAAAAATGAAAATATTTTTGAAAACTACAAGTCTCATGGGTTTTAGTGGTGAAAAAAATAATTTTAAAAATCGTTCGGGAAATGAGTTTACTCCCTGCTTACTTTCTTTGTATACATTCGACTATACGGCCGAGCGGATTTACGGGAAATCGCGCGGTTTTCGGTTGCCGGCGATTAAACTGCTTTCATTCGGCGTCTCATCAAAAATGAAAATATTTTGAAAACTACAAGTCTCATGGGTTTTAGTGGTGAAAAAATAATTTTAAAAATCGTTCGGGAAATGAGTTTACTCCCTGCTTACTTTCTTTGTATACATTCGACTATACGGGATTTACGGGAAATCGCGGGTTTTCGGTTGCCGGCGATTAAACTGCTTTCATTCGGCGTCTCATAAAATGAAAATTTTTTGAAAACTACAAGTCTCATGGGTTTTAGTGGTGAAAAAATAATTTTAAAAATCGTTCGGGAAATGAGTTTACTCCCTGCTTACTTTCTTTGTATACATTCGACTATACGGGATTTACGGGAAATCGCGGGTTTTCGGTTGCCGGCGATTAAACTGCTTTCATTCGGCGTCTCATCAAAAATGAAAATATTTTTGAAAACTACAAGTCTCATGGGTTTTAGTGGTGAAAAAATAATTTTAAAAATCGTTCGGGAAATGAGTTTACTCCCTGCTTACTTTCTTTGTATACATTCGACTATACGGGATTTACGGGAAATCGCGGGTTTTCGGTTGCCGGCGATTAAACTGCTTTCATTCGGCGTCTCATCAAAAATGAAAATATTTTTGAAAACTACAAGTCTCATGGGTTTTAGTGGTGAAAAAATAATTTTAAAAATCGTTCGGGAAATGAGTTTACTCCCTGCTTACTTTCTTTGTATACATTCGACTATACGGGCCGAGCCGGGATTTACGGGAAATCGCGGGTTTTCGGTTGCCGGCGATTAAACTGCTTTCATTCGGCGTCTCATCAAAAATGAAAATATTTTTGAAAACTACAAGTCTCATGGGTTTTAGTGGTGAAAAAATAATTTTAAAAATCGTTCGGGAAATGAGTTTACTCCCTGCTTACTTTCTTTGTATACATTCGACTATACGGCCGAGGGATTTACGGGAAATCGCGGGTTTTCGGTTGCCGGCGATTAAACTGCTTTCATTCGGCGTCTCATCAAAAATGAAAATATTTTTGAAAACTACAAGTCTCATGGGTTTTAGTGGTGAAAAAATAATTTTAAAAATCGTTCGGGAAATGAGTTTACTCCCTGCTTACTTTCTTTGTATACATTCGACTATACGGCCGATCCGGGATTTACGGGAAATCGCGGGTTTTCGGTTGCCGGCGATTAAACTGCTTTCATTCGGCGTCTCATCAAAAATGAAAATATTTTTGAAAACTACAAGTCTCATGGGTTTTAGTGGTGAAAAAATAATTTTAAAAATCGTTCGGGAAATGAGTTTACTCCCTGCTTACTTTCTTTGTATACATTCGACTATACGGCCGAGCCGGATTTACGGGAAATCGCGGGTTTTCGGTTGCCGGCGATTAAACTGCTTTCATTCGGCGTCTCATCAAAAATGAAAATATTTTTGAAAACTACAAGTCTCATGGGTTTTAGTGGTGAAAAAATAATTTTAAAAATCGTTCGGGAAATGAGTTTACTCCCTGCTTACTTTCTTTGTATACATTCGACTATACGGGATTTACGGGAAATCGCGGGTTTTCGGTTGCCGGCGATTAAACTGCTTTCATTCGGCGTCTCATCAAAAATGAAAATATTTTTGAAAACTACAAGTCTCATGGGTTTTAGTGGTGAAAAAATAATTTTAAAAATCGTTCGGGAAATGAGTTTACTCCCTGCTTACTTTCTTTGTATACATTCGACTATACGGGATTTACGGGAAATCGCGGGTTTTCGGTTGCCGGCGATTAAACTGCTTTCATTCGGCGTCTCATCAAAAATGAAAATATTTTTGAAAACTACAAGTCTCATGGGTTTTAGTGGTGAAAAAATAATTTTAAAAATCGTTCGGGAAATGAGTTTACTCCCTGCTTACTTTCTTTGTATACATTCGACTATACGGGATTTACGGGAAATCGCGGGTTTTCGGTTGCCGGCGATTAAACTGCTTTCATTCGGCGTCTCATCAAAAATGAAAATATTTTTGAAAACTACAAGTCTCATGGGTTTTAGTGGTGAAAAAATAATTTTAAAAATCGTTCGGGAAATGAGTTTACTCCCTGCTTACTTTCTTTGTATACATTCGACTATACGGGATTTACGGGAAATCGCGGGTTTTCGGTTGCCGGCGATTAAACTGCTTTCATTCGGCGTCTCATCAAAAATGAAAATATTTTTGAAAACTACAAGTCTCATGGGTTTTAGTGGTGAAAAAATAATTTTAAAAATCGTTCGGGAAATGAGTTTACTCCCTGCTTACTTTCTTTGTATACATTCGACTATACGGCCGACGGGATTTACGGGAAATCGCGGGTTTTCGGTTGCCGGCGATTAAACTGCTTTCATTCGGCGTCTCATCAAAAATGAAAATATTTTTGAAAACTACAAGTCTCATGGGTTTTAGTGGTGAAAAAATAATTTTAAAAATCGTTCGGGAAATGAGTTTACTCCCTGTACTTTCTTTGTATACATTCGACTATACGGGCCGAGCCGGGATTTACGGGAAATCGCGGGTTTTCGGTTGCCGGCGATTAAACTGCTTTCATTCGGCGTCTCATCAAAAATGAAAATATTTTTGAAAACTACAAGTCTCATGGGTTTTAGTGTGAAAAAATAATTTTAAAAATCGTTCGGGAAATGAGTTTACTCCCTGCTTACTTTCTTTGTATACATTCGACTATACGGGATTTACGGGAAATCGCGGGTTTTCGGTTGCCGGCGATTAAACTGCTTTCATTCGGCGTCTCATCAAAAATGAAAATATTTTTGAAAACTACAAGTCTCATGGGTTTTAGTGGTGAAAAAATAATTTTAAAAATCGTTCGGGAAATGAGTTTACTCCCTGCTTACTTTCTTTGTATACATTCGACTATACGGGATTTACGGGAAATCGCGGGTTTTCGGTTGCCGGCGATTAAACTGCTTTCATTCGGCGTCTCATCAAAAATGAAAATATTTTTGAAAACTACAAGTCTCATGGGTTTTAGTGGTGAAAAAATAATTTTAAAAATCGTTCGGGAAATGAGTTTACTCCCTGCTTACTTTCTTTGTATACATTCGACTATACACGGGATTTACGGGAAATCGCGGGTTTTCGGTTGCCGGCGATTAAACTGCTTTCATTCGGCGTCTCATCAAAAATGAAAATATTTTTGAAAACTACAAGTCTCATGGGTTTTAGTGGTGAAAAAATAATTTTAAAAATCGTTCGGGAAATGAGTTTACTCCCTGCTTACTTTCTTTGTATACATTCGACTATACGGCCGAGCGGGATTTACGGGAAATCGCGGGTTTTCGGTTGCCGGCGATTAAACTGCTTTCATTCGGCGTCTCATCAAAAATGAAAAATTTTTGAAAACTACAAGTCTCATGGGTTTTAGTGGTGAAAAAATAATTTTAAAAATCGTTCGGGAAATGAGTT
The DNA here is from genome assembly GCA_030067915.1 of Hydractinia echinata. Taxonomy (NCBI): domain Eukaryota; kingdom Metazoa; phylum Cnidaria; class Hydrozoa; order Anthoathecata; family Hydractiniidae; genus Hydractinia; species Hydractinia echinata. The sequence continues at coordinate 21,265 of JASGCC010003060.1, read as the reverse complement.
TACTCCCTGCTTACTTTCTTTGTATACATTCGACTATACGGGCCGAGCCGGGATTTACGGGAAATCGCGGGTTTTCGGTTGCCGGCGATTAAACTGCTTTCATTCGGCGTCTCATCAAAAATGAAAATATTTTTGAAAACTACAAGTCTCATGGGTTTTAGTGGTGAAAAAATAATTTTAAAAATCGTTCGGGAAATGAGTTTACTCCCTGCTTACTTTCTTTGTATACATTCGACTATACGGGATTTACGGGAAATCGCGGGTTTTCGGTTGCCGGCGATTAAACTGCTTTCATTCGGCGTCTCATCAAAAATGAAAATATTTTTGAAAACTACAAGTCTCATGGGTTTTAGTGGTGAAAAAATAATTTTAAAAATCGTTCGGGAAATGAGTTTACTCCCTGCTTACTTTCTTTGTATACATTCGACTATACGGGCCGAGCGGGATTTACGGGAAATCGCGGGTTTTCGGTTGCCGGCGATTAAACTGCTTTCATTCGGCGTCTCATCAAAAATGAAAATATTTTTGAAAACTACAAGTCTCATGGGTTTTAGTGGTGAAAAAATAATTTTAAAAATCGTTCGGGAAATGAGTTTACTCCCTGCTTACTTTCTTTGTATACATTCGACTATACGGGCCGACGGGATTTACGGGAAATCGCGGGTTTTCGGTTGCCGGCGATTAAACTGCTTTCATTCGGCGTCTCATCAAAAATGAAAATATTTTTGAAAACTACAAGTCTCATGGGTTTTAGTGGTGAAAAAATAATTTTAAAAATCGTTCGGGAAATGAGTTTACTCCCTGCTTACTTTCTTTGTATACATTCGACTATACGGGCCGAGCCGGATTTACGGGAAATCGCGGGTTTTCGGTTGCCGGCGATTAAACTGCTTTCATTCGGCGTCTCATCAAAAATGAAAATATTTTTGAAAACTACAAGTCTCATGGGTTTTAGTGGTGAAAAAATAATTTTAAAAATCGTTCGGGAAATGAGTTTACTCCCTGCTTACTTTCTTTGTATACATTCGATACGGGCCGACCGGGATTTACGGGAAATCGCGGGTTTTCGGTTGCCGGCGATTAAACTGCTTTCATTCGGCGTCTCATCAAAAATGAAAATATTTTTGAAAACTACAAGTCTCATGGGTTTTAGTGGTGAAAAAATAATTTTAAAAATCGTTCGGGAAATGAGTTTACTCCCTGCTTACTTTCTTTGTATACATTCGACTATACGGGATTTACGGGAAATCGCGGGTTTTCGGTTGCCGGCGATTAAACTTTTCATTCGGCGTCTCATCAAAAATGAAAATATTTTTAAAACTACAAGTCTCATGGGTTTTAGTGGTGAAAAAATAATTTTAAAAATCGTTCGGGAAATGAGTTTACTCCCTGCTTACTTTCTTTGTATACATTCGACTATACGGGCCGAGGGATTTACGGGAAATCGCGGGTTTTCGGTTGCCGGCGATTAAACTGCTTTCATTCGGCGTCTCATCAAAAATGAAAATATTTTTGAAAACTACAAGTCTCATGGGTTTTAGTGGTGAAAAAATAATTTTAAAAATCGTTCGGGAAATGAGTTTACTCCCTGCTTACTTTCTTTGTATACATTCGACTATACGGCCGAGCCGGATTTACGGGAAATCGCGGGTTTTCGGTTGCCGGCGATTAAACTGCTTTCATTCGGCGTCTCATCAAAAATGAAAATATTTTTGAAAACTACAAGTCTCATGGGTTTTAGTGGTGAAAAAATAATTTTAAAAATCGTTCGGGAAATGAGTTTACTCCCTGCTTACTTTCTTTGTATACATTCGACTATACGGGATTTACGGGAAATCGCGGGTTTTCGGTTGCCGGCGATTAAACTGCTTTCATTCGGCGTCTCATCAAAAATGAAAATATTTTTGAAAACTACAAGTCTCATGGGTTTTAGTGGTGAAAAAATAATTTTAAAAATCGTTCGGGAAATGAGTTTACTCCCTGCTTACTTTCTTTGTATACATTCGACTATACGGGCCGACGGGATTTACGGGAAATCGCGGGTTTTCGGTTGCCGGCGATTAAACTGCTTTCATTCGGCGTCTCATCAAAAATGAAAATATTTTGAAAACTACAAGTCTCATGGGTTTTAGTGGTGAAAAAATAATTTTAAAAATCGTTCGGGAAATGAGTTTACTCCCTGTACTTTCTTTGTATACATTCGACTATAGGCCGAGCCGGGATTTACGGGAAATCGCGGGTTTTCGGTTGCCGGCGATTAAACTGCTTTCATTCGGCGTCTCATCAAAAATGAAAATATTTTTGAAAACTACAAGTCTCATGGGTTTTAGTGGTGAAAAAATAATTTTAAAAATCGTTCGGGAAATGAGTTTACTCCCTGCTTACTTTCTTTGTATACATTCGACTATACGGGCCGAGCCGGGATTTACGGGAAATCGCGGGTTTTCGGTTGCCGGCGATTAAACTGCTTTCATTCGGCGTCTCATCAAAAATGAAAATATTTTTGAAAACTACAAGTCTCATGGGTTTTAGTGGTGAAAAAATAATTTTAAAAATCGTTCGGGAAATGAGTTTACTCCCTGCTTACTTTCTTTGTATACATTCGACTATACGGGCCGAGCCGGGATTTACGGGAAATCGCGGGTTTTCGGTTGCCGGCGATTAAACTGCTTTCATTCGGCGTCTCATCAAAAATGAAAATATTTTTGAAAACTACAAGTCTCATGGGTTTTAGTGGTGAAAAAATAATTTTAAAAATCGTTCGGGAAATGAGTTTACTCCCTGCTTACTTTCTTTGTATACATTCGACTATACGGGATTTACGGGAAATCGCGGGTTTTCGGTTGCCGGCGATTAAACTGCTTTCATTCGGCGTCTCATCAAAAATGAAAATATTTTTGAAAACTACAAGTCTCATGGGTTTTAGTGGTGAAAAAATAATTTTAAAAATCGTTCGGGAAATGAGTTTACTCCCTGCTTACTTTCTTTGTATACATTCGACTATACGGGATTTACGGGAAATCGCGGGTTTTCGGTTGCCGGCGATTAAACTGCTTTCATTCGGCGTCTCATCAAAAATGAAAATATTTTTGAAAACTACAAGTCTCATGGGTTTTAGTGGTGAAAAAATAATTTTAAAAATCGTTCGGGAAATGAGTTTACTCCCTGCTTACTTTCTTTGTATACATTCGACTATACGGGCCGAGTCCGGGATTTACGGGAAATCGCGGGTTTTCGGTTGCCGGCGATTAAACTGCTTTCATTCGGCGTCTCATCAAAAATGAAAATATTTTTGAAAACTACAAGTCTCATGGGTTTTAGTGGTGAAAAAATAATTTTAAAAATCGTTCGGGAAATGAGTTTACTCCCTGCTTACTTTCTTTGTATACATTCGACTATACGGGCCGAGGGATTTACGGGAAATCGCGGGTTTTCGGTTGCCGGCGATTAAACTGCTTTCATTCGGCGTCTCATCAAAAATGAAAATATTTTTGAAAACTACAAGTCTCATGGGTTTTAGTGGTGAAAAAATAATTTTAAAAATCGTTCGGGAAATGAGTTTACTCCCTGCTTACTTTCTTTGTATACATTCGACTATACGGGCCGAGCCGGGATTTACGGGAAATCGCGGGTTTTCGGTTGCCGGCGATTAAACTGCTTTCATTCGGCGTCTCATCAAAAATGAAAATATTTTTGAAAACTACAAGTCTCATGGGTTTTAGTGGTGAAAAAATAATTTTAAAAATCGTTCGGGAAATGAGTTTACTCCCTGCTTACTTTCTTTGTATACATTCGACTATACGGGCCGATCCGGGATTTACGGGAAATCGCGGGTTTTCGGTTGCCGGCGATTAAACTGCTTTCATTCGGCGTCTCATCAAAAAAAATATTTTTAAAACTACAAGTCTCATGGGTTTTAGTGGTGAAAAAATAATTTTAAAAATCGTTCGGGAAATGAGTTTACTCCCTGCTTACTTTCTTTGTATACATTCGACTATACGGGATTTACGGGAAATCGCGGGTTTTCGGTTGCCGGCGATTAAACTGCTTTCATTCGGCGTCTCATCAAAAATGAAAATATTTTTGAAAACTACAAGTCTCATGGGTTTTAGTGGTGAAAAAATAATTTTAAAAATCGTTCGGGAAATGAGTTTACTCCCTGCTTACTTTCTTTGTATACATTCGACTATACGGGCCGACGGATTTACGGGAAATCGCGGGTTTTCGGTTGCCGGCGATTAAACTGCTTTCATTCGGCGTCTCATCAAAAATGAAAATTTTTTGAAAACTACAAGTCTCATGGGTTTTAGTGGTGAAAAAATAATTTTAAAAATCGTTCGGGAAATGAGTTTACTCCCTGCTTACTTTCTTTGTATACATTCCACTATACGGGCCGAGCCGGGATTTACGGGAAATCGCGGGTTTTCGGTTGCCGGCGATTAAACTGCTTTCATTCGGCGTCTCATCAAAAATGAAAATATTTTTGAAAACTACAAGTCTCATGGGTTTTAGTGGTGAAAAAATAATTTTAAAAATCGTTCGGGAAATGAGTTTACTCCCTGCTTACTTTCTTTGTATACATTCGACTATACGGGATTTACGGGAAATCGCGGGTTTTCGGTTGCCGGCGATTAAACTGCTTTCATTCGGCGTCTCATCAAAAATGAAAATATTTTTGAAAACTACAAGTCTCATGGGTTTTAGTGGTGAAAAAATAATTTTAAAAATCGTTCGGGAAATGAGTTTACTCCCTGCTTACTTTCTTTGTATACATTCGACTATAGCCGGGATTTACGGGAAATCGCGGGTTTTCGGTTGCCGGCGATTAAACTGCTTTCATTCGGCGTCTCATCAAAAATGAAAATATTTTTGAAAACTACAAGTCTCATGGGTTTTAGTGGTGAAAAAATAATTTTAAAAATCGTTCGGGAAATGAGTTTACTCCCTGCTTACTTTCTTTGTATACATTCGACTATACGGGCTGATCCCGGGATTTACGGGAAATCGCGGGTTTTCGGTTGCCGGCGATTAAACTGCTTTCATTCGGCGTCTCATCAAAAATGAAAATATTTTTGAAAACTACAAGTCTCATGGGTTTTAGTGGTGAAAAAATAATTTTAAAAATCGTTCGGGAAATGAGTTTACTCCCTGCTTACTTTCTTTGTATACATTCGACTATACGGGATTTACGGGAAATCGCGGGTTTTCGGTTGCCGGCGATTAAACTGCTTTCATTCGGCGTCTCATCAAAAATGAAAATATTTTTGAAAACTACAAGTCTCATGGGTTTTAGTGGTGAAAAAATAATTTTAAAAATCGTTCGGGAAATGAGTTTACTCCCTGCTTACTTTCTTTGTATACATTCGACTATACGGGATTTACGGGAAATCGCGGGTTTTCGGTTGCCGGCGATTAAACTGCTTTCATTCGGCGTCTCATCAAAAATGAAAATATTTTTAAAACTACAAGTCTCATGGGTTTTAGTGGTGAAAAAATAATTTTAAAAATCGTTCGGGAAATGAGTTTACTCCCTGCTTACTTTCTTTGTATACATTCGACTATACGGGATTTACGGGAAATCGCGGGTTTTCGGTTGCCGGCGATTAAACTGCTTTCATTCGGCGTCTCATCAAAAATGAAAATATTTTTGAAAACTACAAGTCTCATGGGTTTTAGTGGTGAAAAAATAATTTTAAAAATCGTTCGGGAAATGAGTTTACTCCCTGTACTTTCTTTTTATACATTCGACTATACGGGCCGAGCCGGGATTTACGGGAAATCGCGGGTTTTCGGTTGCCGGCGATTAAACTGCTTTCATTCGGCGTCTCATCAAAAATGAAAATATTTTTGAAAACTACAAGTCTCATGGGTTTTAGTGGTGAAAAAATAATTTTAAAAATCGTTCGGGAAATGAGTTTACTCCCTGCTTACTTTCTTTGTATACATTCGACTATACGGGCCGAGCCGGGATTTACGGGAAATCGCGGGTTTTCGGTTGCCGGCGATTAAACTGCTTTCATTCGGCGTCTCATCAAAAATGAAAACATTTTTGAAAACTACAAGTCTCATGGGTTTTAGTGGTGAAAAAATAATTTTAAAAATCGTTCGGGAAATGAGTTTACTCCCTGCTTACTTTCTTTGTATACATTCGACTATACCGAGGGATTTACGGGAAATCGCGGGTTTTCGGTTGCCGGCGATTAAACTGCTTTCATTCGGCGTCTCATCAAAAATGAAAATATTTTTAAACTACAAGTCTCATGGGTTTTAGTGGTGAAAAAATAATTTTAAAAATCGTTCGGGAAATGAGTTTACTCCCTGCTTACTTTCTTTGTATACATTCGACTATACGGGATTTACGGGAAATCGCGGGTTTTCGGTTGCCGGCGATTAAACTGCTTTCATTCGGCGTCTCATCAAAAATGAAAATATTTTTGAAAACTACAAGTCTCATGGGTTTTAGTGGTGAAAAAATAATTTTAAAAATCGTTCGGGAAATGAGTTTACTCCCTGCTTACTTTCTTTGTATACATTCGACTATACGGGCCGACGGGATTTACGGGAAATCGCGGGTTTTCGGTTGCCGGCGATTAAACTGCTTTCATTCGGCGTCTCATCAAAAATGAAAATATTTTTGAAAACTACAAGTCTCATGGGTTTTAGTGGTGAAAAAATAATTTTAAAAATCGTTCGGGAAATGAGTTTACTCCCTGCTTACTTTCTTTGTACATTCGACTATACGGCCGAGCCGGGATTTACGGGAAATCGCGGGTTTTCGGTTGCCGGCGATTAAACTGCTTTCATTCGGCGTCTCATCAAAAATGAAAATATTTTTGAAAACTACAAGTCTCATGGGTTTTAGTGGTGAAAAAATAATTTTAAAAATCGTTCGGGAAATGAGTTTACTCCCTGCTTACTTTCTTTGTATACATTCGACTATACGGGATTTACGGGAAATCGCGGGTTTTCGGTTGCCGGCGATTAAACTGCTTTCATTCGGCGTCTCATCAAAAATGAAAATATTTTTGAAAACTACAAGTCTCATGGGTTTTAGTGGTGAAAAAATAATTTTAAAAATCGTTCGGGAAATGAGTTTACTCCCTGCTTACTTTCTTTGTATACATTCGACTATACGGGCCGAGTCCGGATTTACGGGAAATCGCGGGTTTTCGGTTGCCGGCGATTAAACTGCTTTCATTCGGCGTCTCATCAAAAATGAAAATATTTTTGAAAACTACAAGTCTCATGGGTTTTAGTGGTGAAAAAATAATTTTAAAAATCGTTCGGGAAATGAGTTTACTGCCTGCTTACTTTCTTTGTATACATTCGACTATACGGGCCGAATGCGGGATTTACGGGAAATCGCGGGTTTTCGGTTGCCGGCGATTAAACTGCTTTCATTCGGCGTCTCATCAAAAATGAAAATATTTTTAAAACTACAAGTCTCATGGGTTTTAGTGGTGAAAAAATAATTTTAAAAATCGTTCGGGAAATGAGTTTACTCCCTGCTTACTTTCTTTGTATACATTCGACTATACGGGCCGAGTCCGGATTTACGGGAAATCGCGGGTTTTCGGTTGCCGGCGATTAAACTGCTTTCATTCGGCGTCTCATCAAAAATGAAAATATTTTTGAAAACTACAAGTCTCATGGGTTTTAGTGGTGAAAAAATAATTTTAAAAATCGTTCGGGAAATGAGTTTACTCCCTGCTTACTTTCTTTGTATACATTCGACTATACGGGATTTACGGGAAATCGCGGGTTTTCGGTTGCCGGCGATTAAACTGCTTTCATTCGGCGTCTCATCAAAAATGAAAATATTTTTGAAAACTGCAAGTCTCATGGGTTTTAGTGGTGAAAAAATAATTTTAAAAATCGTTCGGGAAATGAGTTTACTCCCTGCTTACTTTCTTTGTATACATTCGACTATACGGGCCGAGCCGGGATTTACGGGAAATCGCGGGTTTTCGGTTGCCGGCGATTAAACTGCTTTCATTCGGCGTCTCATCAAAAATGAAAATATTTTTGAAAACTACAAGTCTCATGGGTTTTAGTGGTGAAAAAATAATTTTAAAAATCGTTCGGGAAATGAGTTTACTCCCTGCTTACTTTCTTTGTATACATTCGACTATACGGGATTTACGGGAAATCGCGGGTTTTCGGTTGCCGGCGATTAAACTGCTTTCATTCGGCGTCTCATCAAAAATGAAAATTTTTTGAAAACTACAAGTCTCATGGGTTTTAGTGGTGAAAAAATAATTTTAAAAATCGTTCGGGAAATGAGTTTACTCCCTGCTTACTTTCTTTGTATACATTCGACTATACGGCGAGTGGATTTACGGGAAATCGCGGGTTTTCGGTTGCCGGCGATTAAACTGCTTTCATTCGGCGTCTCATCAAAAATGAAAATATTTTTGAAAACTACAAGTCTCATGGGTTTTAGTGGTGAAAAAATAATTTTAAAAATCGTTCGGGAAATGAGTTTACTCCCTGCTTACTTTCTTTGTATACATTCGACTATACGGGATTTACGGGAAATCGCGGGTTTTCGGTTGCCGGCGATTAAACTGCTTTCATTCGGCGTCTCATCAAAAATGAAAATATTTTTGAAAACTACAAGTCTCATGGGTTTTAGTGGTGAAAAAATAATTTTAAAAATCGTTCGGGAAATGAGTTTACTCCCTGCTTACTTTCTTTGTATACATTCGACTATACGGGATTTACGGGAAATCGCGGGTTTTCGGTTGCCGGCGATTAAACTGCTTTCATTCGGCGTCTCATCAAAAATGAAAATATTTTTGAAAACTACAAGTCTCATGGGTTTTAGTGGTGAAAAAATAATTTTAAAAATCGTTCGGGAAATGAGTTTACTCCCTGCTTACTTTCTTTGTATACATTCGACTATACGGGATTTACGGGAAATCGCGGGTTTTCGGTTGCCGGCGATTAAACTGCTTTCATTCGGCGTCTCATCAAAAATGAAAATATTTTTGAAAACTACAAGTCTCATGGGTTTTAGTGGTGAAAAAATAATTTTAAAAATCGTTCGGGAAATGAGTTTACTCCCTGCTTACTTTCTTTGTATACATTCGACTATACGGGCCGAGCGGGATTTACGGGAAATCGCGGGTTTTCGGTTGCCGGCGATTAAACTGCTTTCATTCGGCGTCTCATCAAAAATGAAAATTTTTTGAAAACTACAAGTCTCATGGGTTTTAGTGGTGAAAAAATAATTTTAAAAATCGTTCGGGAAATGAGTTTACTCCCTGCTTACTTTCTTTGTATACATTCGACTATACGGGATTTACGGGAAATCGCGGGTTTTCGGTTGCCGGCGATTAAACTGCTTTCATTCGGCGTCTCATCAAAAATGAAAATATTTTTGAAAACTACAAGTCTCATGGGTTTTAGTGGTGAAAAAATAATTTTAAAAATCGTTCGGGAAATGAGTTTACTCCCTGCTTACTTTCTTTGTATACATTCGACTATACGGCCGAGTCCGGGATTTACGGGAAATCGGGGGTTTTCGGTTGCCGGCGATTAAACTGCTTTCATTCGGCGTCTCATCAAAAATGAAAATATTTTTGAAAACTACAAGTCTCATGGGTTTTAGTGGTGAAAAAATAATTTTAAAAATCGTTCGGGAAATGAGTTTACTCCCTGCTTACTTTCTTTGTATACATTCGACTATACGGGATTTACGGGAAATCGCGGGTTTTCGGTTGCCGGCGATTAAACTGCTTTCATTCGGCGTCTCATCAAAAATGAAAAATTTTTTGAAAACTACAAGTCTCATGGGTTTTAGTGGTGAAAAAATAATTTTAAAAATCGTTCGGGAAATGAGTTTACTCCCTGCTTACTTTCTTTGTATACATTCGACTATACGGGCCGAGCGGGATTTACGGGAAATCGCGGGTTTTCGGTTGCCGGCGATTAAACTGTTTCATTCGGCGTCTCATCAAAAATGAAAATATTTTTGAAAACTACAAGTCTCATGGGTTTTAGTGGTGAAAAAATAATTTTAAAAATCGTTCGGGAAATGAGTTTACTCCCTGCTTACTTTCTTTGTATACATTCGACTATACGGGATTTACGGGAAATCGCGGGTTTTCGGTTGCCGGCGATTAAACTGCTTTCATTCGGCGTCTCATCAAAAATGAAAATATTTTTGAAAACTACAAGTCTCATGGGTTTTAGTGGTGAAAAAATAATTTTAAAAATCGTTCGGGAAATGAGTTTACTCCCTGCTTACTTTCTTTGTATACATTCGACTATACGGCCGAGCGGGATTTACGGGAAATCGCGGGTTTTCGGTTGCCGGCGATTAAACTGCTTTCATTCGGCGTCTCATCAAAAATGAAAATTTTTGAAAACTACAAGTCTCATGGGTTTTAGTGGTGAAAAAATAATTTTAAAAATCGTTCGGGAAATGAGTTTACTCCCTGCTTACTTTCTTTGTATACATTCGACTATACGGATTTACGGGAAATCGCGGGTTTTCGGTTGCCGGCGATTAAACTGCTTTCATTCGGCGTCTCATCAAAAATGAAAAATTTTTGAAAACTACAAGTCTCATGGGTTTTGTGGTGAAAAAATAATTTTAAAAATCGTTCGGGAAATGAGTTTACTCCCTGTACTTTCTTTGTATACATTCGACTATACGGGCCGAGCCGGGATTTACGGGAAATCGCGGGTTTTCGGTTGCCGGCGATTAAACTGTTTCATTCGGCGTCTCATCAAAAATGAAAATATTTTTGAAAACTACAAGTCTCATGGGTTTTAGTGGTGAAAAAATAATTTTAAAAATCGTTCGGGAAATGAGTTTACTCCCTGCTTACTTTCTTTGTATACATTCGACTATACGGATTTACGGGAAATCGCGGGTTTTCGGTTGCCGGCGATTAAACTGCTTTCATTCGGCGTCTCATCAAAAATGAAAATATTTTTGAAAACTACAAGTCTCATGGGTTTTAGTGGTGAAAAAATAATTTTAAAAATCGTTCGGGAAATGAGTTTACTCCCTGCTTACTTTCTTTGTATACATTCGACTATACGGGCCGAGCCGGGATTTACGGGAAATCGCGGGTTTTCGGTTGCCGGCGATTAAACTGCTTTCATTCGGCGTCTCATCAAAAATGAAAATATTTTTGAAAACTACAAGTCTCATGGGTTTTAGTGGTGAAAAAATAATTTTAAAAATCGTTCGGGAAATGAGTTTACTCCCTGCTTACTTTCTTTGTATACATTCGACTATACGGGATTTACGGGAAATCGCGGGTTTTCGGTTGCCGGCGATTAAACTGCTTTCATTCGGCGTCTCATCAAAAATGAAAATATTTTTGAAAACTACAAGTCTCATGGGTTTTAGTGGTGAAAAAATAATTTTAAAAATCGTTCGGGAAATGAGTTTACTCCCTGCTTACTTTCTTTGTATACATTCGACTATACGGCCGAGCCGGATTTACGGGAAATCGCGGGTTTTCGGTTGCCGCGATTAAACTGCTTTCATTCGGCGTCTCATCAAAAATGAAAATATTTTTGAAAACTACAAGTCTCATGGGTTTTAGTGGTGAAAAAATAATTTTAAAAATCGTTCGGGAAATGAGTTTACTCCCTGCTTACTTTCTTTGTATACATTCGACTATACGGGATTTACGGGAAATCGCGGGTTTTCGGTTGCCGGCGATTAAACTGCTTTCATTCGGCGTCTCATCAAAAATGAAAATATTTTTGAAAACTACAAGTCTCATGGGTTTTAGTGGTGAAAAAATAATTTTAAAAATCGTTCGGGAAATGAGTTTACTCCCTGCTTACTTTCTTTGTATACATTCGACTATACGGGCCGAGCCGGGATTTACGGGAAATCGCGGGTTTTCGGTTGCCGGCGATTAAACTGCTTTCATTCGGCGTCTCATCAAAAATGAAAATATTTTGAAAACTACAAGTCTCATGGGTTTTAGTGGTGAAAAAATAATTTTAAAAATCGTTCGGGAAATGAGTTTACTCCCTGCTTACTTTCTTTGTATACATTCGACTATACGGGATTTACGGGAAATCGCGGGTTTTCGGTTGCCGGCGATTAAACTGCTTTCATTCGGCGTCTCATCAAAAATGAAAATATTTTTGAAAACTACAAGTCTCATGGGTTTTAGTGGTGAAAAAATAATTTTAAAAATCGTTCGGGAAATGAGTTTACTCCCTGCTTACTTTCTTTGTATACATTCGACTATACGGGCGAGCCGGATTTACGGGAAATCGCGGGTTTTCGGTTGCCGGCGATTAAACTGCTTTCATTCGGCGTCTCATCAAAAATGAAAATATTTTTGAAAACTACAAGTCTCATGGGTTTTAGTGGTGAAAAAATAATTTTAAAAATCGTTCGGGAAATGAGTTTACTCCCTGCTTACTTTCTTTGTATACATTCGACTATACGGCCGAGTCCGGGATTTACGGGAAATCGCGGGTTTTCGGTTGCCGGCGATTAAACTGCTTTCATTCGGCGTCTCATCAAAAATGAAAAATTTTTGAAAACTACAAGTCTCATGGGTTTTAGTGGTGAAAAAATAATTTTAAAAATCGTTCGGGAAATGAGTTTACTCCCTGTACTTTCTTTGTATACCACTATACGGGCCGAGCCGGGATTTACGGGAAATCGCGGGTTTTCGGTTGCCGGCGATTAAACTGTTTCATTCGGCGTCTCATCAAAAATGAAAATATTTTTGAAAACTACAAGTCTCATGGGTTTTAGTGGTGAAAAAATAATTTTAAAAATCGTTCGGGAAATGAGTTTACTCCCTGCTTACTTTCTTTGTATACATTCGACTATACGGGCCGAGCCGGGATTTACGGGAAATCGCGGGTTTTCGGTTGCCGGCGATTAAACTGCTTTCATTCGGCGTCTCATCAAAAATGAAAATATTTTTGAAAACTACAAGTCTCATGGGTTTTAGTGGTGAAAAAATAATTTTAAAAATCGTTCGGGAAATGAGTTTACTCCCTGCTTACTTTCTTTGTATACATTCGACTATACGGGCCGATCCGGGATTTACGGGAAATCGCGGGTTTTCGGTTGCCGGCGATTAAACTGCTTTCATTCGGCGTCTCATCAAAAATGAAAATATTTTTGAAAACTACAAGTCTCATGGGTTTTAGTGGTGAAAAAATAATTTTAAAAATCGTTCGGGAAATGAGTTTACTCCCTGCTTACTTTCTTTGTATACATTCGACTATACGGGATTTACGGGAAATCGCGGGTTTTCGGTTGCCGGCGATTAAACTGCTTTCATTCGGCGTCTCATCAAAAATGAAAATATTTTTGAAAACTACAAGTCTCATGGGTTTTAGTGGTGAAAAAATAATTTTAAAAATCGTTCGGGAAATGAGTTTACTCCCTGCTTACTTTCTTTGTATACATTCGACTATACGGGCCGAGCGGGATTTACGGGAAATCGCGGGTTTGCCGGCGATTAAACTGTTTCATTCGGCGTCTCATCAAAAATGAAAATATTTTTGAAAACTACAAGTCTCATGGGTTTTAGTGGTGAAAAAATAATTTTAAAAATCGTTCGGGAAATGAGTTTACTCCCTGCTTACTTTCTTTGTATACATTCGACTATACGGGATTTACGGGAAATCGCGGGTTTTCGGTTGCCGGCGATTAAACTGCTTTCATTCGGCGTCTCATCAAAAATGAAAATATTTGAAAACTACAAGTCTCATGGGTTTTAGTGGTGAAAAAATAATTTTAAAAATCGTTCGGGAAATGAGTTTACTCCCTGCTTACTTTCTTTGTATACATTCGACTATACGGGCCGAGCCGGGATTTACGGGAAATCGCGGGTTTTCGGTTGCCGGCGATTAAACTGCTTTCATTCGGCGTCTCATCAAAAATGAAAAATTTTTGAAAACTACAAGTCTCATGGGTTTTAGTGGTGAAAAAATAATTTTAAAAATCGTTCGGGAAATGAGTTTACTCCCTGTGTACTTTCTTTGTATACATTCGACTATACGGGCCGAGTCCGGGATTTACGGGAAATCGCGGGTTTTCGGTTGCCGGCGATTAAACTGCTTTCATTCGGCGTCTCATCAAAAATGAAAATATTTTTGAAAACTACAAGTCTCATGGGTTTTAGTGGTGAAAAAATAATTTTAAAAATAGTTCGGGAAATGAGTTTACTTCCTGCTTACTTTCTTTGTATACATTCGACTATAGGCCGAGCGGGATTTACGGGAAATCGCGGGTTTTCGGTTGCCGGCGATTAAACTGCTTTCATTCGGCGTCTCATCAAAAATGAAAATATTTTTGAAAACTACAAGTCTCATGGGTTTTAGTGGTGAAAAAATAATTTTAAAAATCGTTCGGGAAATGAGTTTACTCCCTGCTTACTTTCTTTGTATACATTCACTATACGGGCCGAGTCCGGGATTTACGGGAAATCGCGGGTTTTCGGTTGCCGGCGATTAAACTGTTTCATTCGGCGTCTCATCAAAAATGAAAATATTTTTGAAAACTACAAGTCTCATGGGTTTTAGTGGTGAAAAAATAATTTTAAAAATCGTTCGGGAAATGAGTTTACTCCCTGCTTACTTTCTTTGTATACATTCGACTATACGGGATTTACGGGAAATCGCGGGTTTTCGGTTGCCGGCGATTAAACTGCTTTCATTCGGCGTCTCATCAAAAATGAAAATATTTTTGAAAACTACAAGTCTCATGGGTTTTAGTGGTGAAAAAATAATTTTAAAAATCGTTCGGGAAATGAGTTTACTCCCTGCTTACTTTCTTTGTATACATTCGACTATACGGGCCGAGCCGGGATTTACGGGAAATCGCGGGTTTTCGGTTGCCGGCGATTAAACTGCTTTCATTCGGCGTCTCATCAAAAATGAAAATATTTTTGAAAACTACAAGTCTCATGGGTTTTAGTGGTGAAAAAATAATTTTAAAAATCGTTCGGGAAATGAGTTTACTCCCTGCTTACTTTCTTTGTATACATTCGACTATACGGGATTTACGGGAAATCGCGGGTTTTCGGTTGCCGGCGATTAAACTGTTTCATTCGGCGTCTCATCAAAAATGAAAATATTTTTGAAAACTACAAGTCTCATGGGTTTTAGTGGTGAAAAAATAATTTTAAAAATCGTTCGGGAAATGAGTTTACTCCCTGCTTACTTTCTTTGTATACATTCGACTATACGGGCCGAGCGGGATTTACGGGAAATCGCGGGTTTTCGGTTGCCGGCGATTAAACTGCTTTCATTCGGCGTCTCATCAAAAATGAAAAATTTTTGAAAACTACAAGTCTCATGGGTTTTAGTGGTGAAAAAATAATTTTAAAAATCGTTCGGGAAATGAGTTTACTCCCTGCTTACTTTCTTTGTATACATTCGACTATACGGGCCGAGTCCGGGATTTACGGGAAATCGCGGGTTTTCGGTTGCCGGCGATTAAACTGCTTTCATTCGGCGTCTCATCAAAAATGAAAAATTTTTTGAAAACTACAAGTCTCATGGGTTTTAGTGGTGAAAAAATAATTTTAAAAATCGTTCGGGAAATGAGTTTACTCCCTGCTTACTTTCTTTGTATACCACTATACGGGCCGAGGGATTTACGGGAAATCGCGGGTTTTCGGTTGCCGGCGATTAAACTGTTTCATTCGGCGTCTCATCAAAAATGAAAATATTTTTGAAAACTACAAGTCTCATGGGTTTTAGTGGTGAAAAAATAATTTTAAAAATCGTTCGGGAAATGAGTTTACTCCCTGGTTACTTTCTTTGTATACATTCCACTATACGGGCCGAGCCGGGATTTACGGGAAATCGCGGGTTTTCGGTTGCCGGCGATTAAACTGCTTTCATTCGGCGTCTCATCAAAAATGAAAAATTTTTTGAAAACTACAAGTCTCATGGGTTTTAGTGGTGAAAAAATAATTTTAAAAATCGTTCGGGAAATGAGTTTACTCCCTGCTTACTTTCTTTGTATACATTCGACTATACGGCGACCGGGATTTACGGGAAATCGCGGGTTTTCGGTTGCCGGCGATTAAACTGCTTTCATTCGGCGTCTCATCAAAAATGAAAACATTTTTGAAAACTACAAGTCTCATGGGTTTTAGTGGTGAAAAAATAATTTTAAAAATCGTTCGGGAAATGAGTTTACTCCCTGCTTACTTTCTTTGTATACATTCGACTATACGGGATTTACGGGAAATCGCGGGTTTTCGGTTGCCGGCGATTAAACTGCTTTCATTCGGCGTCTCATCAAAAATGAAAATATTTTTGAAAACTACAAGTCTCATGGGTTTTAGTGGTGAAAAAATAATTTTAAAAATCGTTCGGTAAATTAGTTTACTCCCTGGGTACTTTCTTTGTATACATTCCACTAAACGGGCCGAGCTCGGGATTTACGGAAAATCGCGGGTTTGCCGGCGATTAAACTGCTTTCATTCGGCGTCTCATCAAAAATGAAAATATTTTTGAAAACTACAAGTCTCATGGGTTTTAGTGGTGAAAAAATAATTTTAAAAATCGTTCGGGAAATGAGTTTACTCCCTGCTTACTTTCTTTGTATACATTCGACTATACGGGCCGGATTTACGGGAAATCGCGGGTTTTCGGTTGCCGGCGATTAAACTGCTTTCATTCGGCGTCTCATCAAAAATGAAAATATTTTTGAAAACTACAAGTCTCATGGGTTTTAGTGGTGAAAAAATAATTTTAAAAATCGTTCGGGAAATGAGTTTACTCCCTGCTTACTTTCTTTGTATACATTCGACTATACGGGCCGAGTCGGGATTTACGGGAAATCGCGGGTTTTCGGTTGCCGGCGATTAAACTGCTTTCATTCGGCGTCTCATCAAAAATGAAAATATTTTTGAAAACTACAAGTCTCATGGGTTTTAGTGGTGAAAAAATAATTTTAAAAATCGTTCGGGAAATGAGTTTACTCCCTGTACTTTCTTTGTATACATTCGACTATACGGCCGAGTCCGGGATTTACGGGAAATCGCGGGTTTTCGGTTGCCGGCGATTAAACTGTTTCATTCGGCGTCTCATCAAAAATGAAAATATTTTTGAAAACTACAAGTCTCATGGGTTTTAGTGGTGAAAAAATAATTTTAAAAATCGTTCGGGAAATGAGTTTACTCCCTGCTTACTTTCTTTGTATACATTCGACTATACGGGCCGACCGGGATTTACGGGAAATCGCGGGTTTTCGGTTGCCGGCGATTAAACTGCTTTCATTCGGCGTCTCATCAAAAATGAAAATATTTTTGAAAACTACAAGTCTCATGGGTTTTAGTGGTGAAAAAATAATTTTAAAAATCGTTCGGGAAATGAGTTTACTCCCTGCTTACTTTCTTTGTATACATTCACTATACGGGCCGAGTCCGGGATTTACGGGAAATCGCGGGTTTTCGGTTGCCGGCGATTAAACTGTTTCATTCGGCGTCTCATCAAAAATGAAAATATTTTTGAAAACTACAAGTCTCATGGGTTTTAGTGGTGAAAAAATAATTTTAAAAATCGTTCGGGAAATGAGTTTACTCCCTGCTTACTTTCTTTGTATACATTCGACTATACGGGCCGAGTCCGGGATTTACGGGAAATCGCGGGTTTTCGGTTGCCGGCGATTAAACTGCTTTCATTCGGCGTCTCATCAAAAATGAAAATATTTTTGAAAACTACAAGTCTCATGGGTTTTAGTGGTGAAAAAATAATTTTAAAAATCGTTCGGGAAATGAGTTTACTCCCTGTACTTTCTTTGTATACATTCACTATACGGGCCGACCGGGATTTACGGGAAATCGCGGGTTTTCGGTTGCCGGCGATTAAACTGCTTTCATTCGGCGTCTCATCAAAAATGAAAATATTTTTGAAAACTACAAGTCTCATGGGTTTTAGTGGTGAAAAAATAATTTTAAAAATCGTTCGGGAAATGAGTTTACTCCCTGCTTACTTTCTTTGTATACATTCGACTATACGGGATTTACGGGAAATCGCGGGTTTTCGGTTGCCGGCGATTAAACTGCTTTCATTCGGCGTCTCATCAAAAATGAAAATTTTTTGAAAACTACAAGTCTCATGGGTTTTAGTGGTGAAAAAATAATTTTAAAAATCGTTCGGGAAATGAGTTTACTCCCTGCTTACTTTCTTTGTATACATTCGACTATACGGGCGAGCCGGGATTTACGGGAAATCGCGGTTTTCGGTTGCCGGCGATTAAACTGCTTTCATTCGGCGTCTCATCAAAAATGAAAATATTTTGAAAACTACAAGTCTCATGGGTTTTAGTGGTGAAAAAATAATTTTAAAAATCGTTCGGGAAATGAGTTTACTCCCTGCTTACTTTCTTTGTATACATTCGACTATACGGGATTTACGGGAAATCGCGGGTTTTCGGTTGCCGGCGATTAAACTGCTTTCATTCGGCGTCTCATCAAAAATGAAAATATTTTTGAAAACTACAAGTCTCATGGGTTTTAGTGGTGAAAAAATAATTTTAAAAATCGTTCGGGAAATGAGTTTACTCCCTGCTTACTTTCTTTGTATACATTCGACTATACGGGATTTACGGGAAATCGCGGGTTTTCGGTTGCCGGCGATTAAACTGCTTTCATTCGGCGTCTCATCAAAAATGAAAATATTTTTGAAAACTACAAGTCTCATGGGTTTTAGTGGTGAAAAAATAATTTTAAAAATCGTTCGGGAAATGAGTTTACTCCCTGCTTACTTTCTTTGTATACATTCGACTATACGGGCCGAGTCCGGGATTTACGGGAAATCGCGGGTTTTCGGTTGCCGGCGATTAAACTGTTTCATTCGGCGTCTCATCAAAAATGAAAATATTTTGAAAACTACAAGTCTCATGGGTTTTAGTGGTGAAAAAATAATTTTAAAAATCGTTCGGGAAATGAGTTTACTCCCTGCTTACTTTCTTTGTATACATTCGACTATACGGGATTTACGGGAAATCGCGGGTTTTCGGTTGCCGGCGATTAAACTGCTTTCATTCGGCGTCTCATCAAAAATGAAAATATTTTTGAAAACTACAAGTCTCATGGGTTTTAGTGGTGAAAAAATAATTTTAAAAATCGTTCGGGAAATGAGTTTACTCCCTGTACTTTCTTTGTATACATTCGACTATACGGGCCGAGTCCGGGATTTACGGGAAATCGCGGGTTTTCGGTTGCCGGCGATTAAACTGTTTCATTCGGCGTCTCATCAAAAATGAAAATTTTTGAAAACTACAAGTCTCATGGGTTTTAGTGGTGAAAAAATAATTTTAAAAATCGTTCGGGAAATGAGTTTACTCCCTGCTTACTTTCTTTGTATACATTCGACTATACGGGCCGAGTCCGGGATTTACGGGAAATCGCGGGTTTTCGGTTGCCGGCGATTAAACTGCTTTCATTCGGCGTCTCATCAAAAATGAAAAATTTTTTGAAAACTACAAGTCTCATGGGTTTTAGTGGTGAAAAAATAATTTTAAAAATCGTTCGGGAAATGAGTTTACTCCCTGGGTACTTTCTTTGTATACATTCGACTATACGGGCCGACCGGGATTTACGGGAAATCGCGGGTTTTCGGTTCCGGCGATTAAACTGCTTTCATTCGGCGTCTCATCAAAAATGAAAATATTTTTGAAAACTACAAGTCTCATGGGTTTTAGTGGTGAAAAAATAATTTTAAAAATCGTTCGGGAAATGAGTTTACTCCCTGCTTACTTTCTTTGTATACATTCGACTATACGGGATTTACGGGAAATCGCGGGTTTTCGGTTGCCGGCGATTAAACTGCTTTCATTCGGCGTCTCATCAAAAATGAAAATATTTTTGAAAACTACAAGTCTCATGGGTTTTAGTGGTGAAAAAATAATTTTAAAAATCGTTCGGGAAATGAGTTTACTCCCTGCTTACTTTCTTTGTATACATTCGACTATACGGGCCGAGCCGATTTACGGGAAATCGCGGTTTTCGGTTGCCGGCGATTAAACTGCTTTCATTCGGCGTCTCATCAAAAATGAAAATATTTTTGAAAACTACAAGTCTCATGGGTTTTAGTGGTGAAAAAATAATTTTAAAAATCGTTCGGGAAATGAGTTTACTCCCTGCTTACTTTCTTTGTATACATTCACTATACGGGCCGACCGGGATTTACGGGAAATCGCGGGTTTTCGGTTGCCGGCGATTAAACTGTTTCATTCGGCGTCTCATCAAAAATGAAAATATTTTTGAAAACTACAAGTCTCATGGGTTTTAGTGGTGAAAAAATAATTTTAAAAATCGTTCGGGAAATGAGTTTACTCCCTGCTTACTTTCTTTGTATACATTCGACTATACGGGATTTACGGGAAATCGCGGGTTTTCGGTTGCCGGCGATTAAACTGCTTTCATTCGGCGTCTCATCAAAAATGAAAATATTTTTGAAAACTACAAGTCTCATGGGTTTTAGTGGTGAAAAAATAATTTTAAAAATCGTTCGGGAAATGAGTTTACTCCCTGTACTTTCTTTGTATACATTCGACTATACGGGCCGAGCGGGATTTACGGGAAATCGCGGTTTTCGGTTGCCGGCGATTAAACTGCTTTCATTCGGCGTCTCATCAAAAATGAAAATATTTTTCAAAACTACAAGTCTCATGGGTTTTAGTGGTGAAAAAATAATTTTAAAAATCGTTCGGGAAATGAGTTTACTCCCTGCTTACTTTCTTTGTATACATTCGACTATACGGGATTTACGGGAAATCGCGGGTTTTCGGTTGCCGGCGATTAAACTGCTTTCATTCGGCGTCTCATCAAAAATGAAAATATTTTTGAAAACTACAAGTCTCATGGGTTTTAGTGGTGAAAAAATAATTTTAAAAATCGTTCGGGAAATGAGTTTACTCCCTGCTTACTTTCTTTGTATACATTCACTATACGGCCGAGCCGGGATTTACGGGAAATCGCGGGTTTTCGGTTGCCGGCGATTAAACTGCTTTCATTCGGCGTCTCATCAAAAATGAAAATTTTTGAAAACTACAAGTCTCATGGGTTTTAGTGGTGAAAAAATAATTTTAAAAATCGTTCGGGAAATGAGTTTACTCCCTGCTTACTTTCTTTGTATACATTCGACTATACGGCCGAGCCGGGATTTACGGGAAATCGCGGGTTTTCGGTTCCGGCGATTAAACTGTTTCATTCGGCGTCTCATCAAAAATGAAAATATTTTTGAAAACTACAAGTCTCATGGTTTTAGTGGTGAAAAAATAATTTTAAAAATC
>JASGCC010003059.1:0-25475 GCA_030067915.1 Hydractinia echinata | reverse complement strand
TTTTTCTGATATTACTAGTTGCATCGCTTTTAACAGTGAAACGACTTGACTGTTGGACTTAATGTGATTTTGGACTTTGGCCTTAAAAATGCGATAAATGAGACATTGGACTCCAATAAATAAATTCTTCTTATTTGACATGATTGCTGAACTCAGCGATTACACTGGGCCGCTGTGTTTGGCTGTCATTTAAAAATTTAGATAAATAGTCATTTTTCACTGTGGGACCCATCCTAGCGCTACGCGCAGTTAGAAATACAGACAGTTTCAAACTTACATTTCTTTGACTTTCTAACGGTATATGTGTTTGAGTTACAACGGTTGCGTCACATATTGCGTACAACATGTATTTAGCGATATTGTTTCTGATATTACTAGGTTGCATCGCTTTTAACAGTGAAACGATTGACGTGGGTATTTAATAACTGATTTTGGACTTGATCAAAATGTGATAAATGAGACGGACTCCAAGAAATAACTTCTATAATTGGACTGATTGCAGGAACTTAGATCTTACACTGGGCGCTGTGGTAGCGTTTTATTTAGAATTTAATATAAATAAGTCATTTTTTACTGCGGGACCAATCTTAGGCGTTAGCGCGTGCTGAAGAAATAGAGACAGTTTCAAAAACTACATTTCATTGACTTTCTAACGGTATCAATCCGTTTGAGTTACAACGATTGCGTCACATATTCGTACCAACATGTATTCTAGCGGATATGTTTCTGATATTACTAGGTTGCATCGCTTTAACAGTGAAACGGATTGACTGTGGGACTTAATTGAACTGATTTTGGACTTTGACCTTATGAATGTGATAAATGAGACAAGTGGACTCCAAGAAATAACATTCTCTTAATTGACATGATTGCTGGAACTCAGCGATTACACTGGGCACCGTGGTGGCGCTTTATTTAAAAATTTAGATAAATAAGTCATTTTTTACTGTGGGACCAATCCTAGCCGTTCGCGCGTGCTGAAGAAATAAAGACAGTTTCAAAATCTACATTTCATTGACTTTCTAACGATATCAATCCGTTTGAAGTTTACGACGGTTGCGTCACATATTCGTACCAACATGTATTTAGCGATATGTTTCTGATATTACTAGGTTGCATCGCTTTTAACAGTGAAACGATTGACTGTGGGACTTTATTGAACTGATTTTTGGACTTTGACCTTATAAATGTGATAAATGAGACAAATTGGACTCCAAGAAAATAACATTCTTCTTATTGACATGATTGCTGGAACTCAGCGATTACACTGGGCACTGTGGTGGCGCTTTATTTAAAAATTTAGATAAATAAGTCATTTTTTACTGTGGGACCAAATCCTAGCCGTTAGCGCGCGCCTGAAGAAATAGAGACAGTTTCAAAAAACTACATTTCTTTGACTTTCTAACGGTATCAGTGCGTTTGAGTTACAACGGTTGCGTCACATATTCGTACCAACATGTTATTTAGCGATATGTTTCTGATATTACTAGGTTGCATTCGCTTTTAACAGTGAAACGATTGACTATGGGACTTAATTGAACTGATTTTTGGACTTTGACCTTATGAATGTGATAAATGAGACAATTGGACTCCAAGAAATAACATTCTTCTTAATTTGGCATGATTGCAGGAACTTAGATTACACTGGGCGCTGTGGTAGCGTTTTATTTAGAAATTTATATAAATAAGTCATTTTTTACTGCGGGACCAATCCTAGGCGTTAGCGCGCGCTGAAGAAATAGAGACAGTTTCAAAAACTACATTTCATTGACTTTCTAACGGTATCAATCCGTTTGAGTTACAACGATTGCGTCACATATTCGTAGCCAACATGTATTTAGCGATATTTTTCTGATATTACTAGGTTGCATCGCTTTTAACAGTGAAACGATTGACTGTGGGACTTAATTGAACTGATTTTGGGCTTTGACCTTATGAATGTGATAAATGAGACAAGTGGACTCCAAGAAATAATATTCTTCTTAATTGACATGATTGCTGGAACTCAGCGATTACACTGGGCACTGTGGTGGCGCTTTATTTAAAAATTTAGATAAATTAGTCATTTTTTACTGTGGGACCAATCCTAGCCGTTCGCGCGTGCTGAAGAAATAAAGACCGTTTCAAAATCTACATTTCATTGACTTTCTAACGATATCAATCCGTTTGAGTTACAACGGTTGCGTCACATATTCGTACCAACATGTATTTAGCGATATGTT
Source organism: Hydractinia echinata (assembly GCA_030067915.1). Taxonomy (NCBI): domain Eukaryota; kingdom Metazoa; phylum Cnidaria; class Hydrozoa; order Anthoathecata; family Hydractiniidae; genus Hydractinia; species Hydractinia echinata. The sequence goes on along the minus strand of JASGCC010003059.1, from coordinate 23,253 downwards.
TCTGATATTACTAGGTTGCATCGCTTTTAACAGTGAAACGATTGACTGTGGGACTTTATTGAACTGATTTTGGACTTTGACCTTATAAATGTGATAAATGAGACAATTGGACTCCAAGAAATAACATTCTTCTTAATTGACATGATTGCTGGAACTCAGCGATTACACTGGGCACTGTGGTGGCGCTTTATTTAAAAATTTAGATAAATAAGTCATTTTTTACTGTGGGACCAATCCTAGCCGTTCGCGCGTGCTGAAGAAATAAAGACAGTTTCAAAATCTACATTTCATTGACTTTCTAACGATATCAATCCGTTTGAGTTACAACGGTTGCGTCACATATTCGTACCAGCATGTATTTAGCGATATGTTTCTGATATTACTAGGTTGCATCGCTTTTAACAGTGAAACGATTGACTGTGGGACTTTATTGAACTGATTTTGGACTTTGACCTTATAAATGTGATAAATGAGACAATTGGACTCCAAGAAATAACATTCTTCTTAATTGACATGATTGCTGGAACTCAGCGATTACACTGGGCACTGTGGTGGCGCTTTATTTAAAAATTTAGATAAATAAGTCATTTTTTACTGTGGGACCAATCCTAGCCGTTAGCGCGCGCTGAAGAAATAGAGACAGTTTCAAAAACTACATTTCTTTGAATTTCTAACGGTATCAGTCCGTTTGAGTTACAACGGTTGCGTCACATATTCGTACCAACATGTATTTAGCGATATGTTTCTGATATTACTAGGTTGTATCGCTTTTAACAGTGAAACGATTGACTATGGGACTTAATTGAACTGATTTTGGACTTTGACCTTATGAATGTGATAAATGAGACAATTGGAACTCCAAGAATAACATTCTTCTTAATTGACATGATTGCTGAACTCAGCGATTACACTGGGCACTGTGGTGGCGCTTTATTAAAATTTAGATAAATAAGTCATTTTTTACTGTGGGACCAAATCCTAGCCGTTAGCGCGCGCTGAAAGAAATAGAGACAGTTTCAAAAACTACATTTCTTAGACTTTCTAACGGAATCAGTCCGTTTGAGTTACAACGGTTGCGTCACATATTCGTACCAACATGGATTTAGCGATATGTTTCTGATATTACTAGGTTGCATCGCTTTTAACAGTGAAACGATTGACTGTGGGACTTAATTGAACTTATTTTGGAATTTGACCTTATAAATGTGATAAATGAGACAATTGGACTTCAAGAAATAACATTCTTCTTAATTTGGCATGATTGCTGGAACTTAGATTACACTGGGGTGCTGTGGTAGCGCTTTATTTAAAATATTGGATAATAAGTCCATTTTTTACTGTGGGACCAATCCTAGCCGTTAGCGCGCGCTGGAAGAAATAGAGACAGTTTCAAAAAACTACATTTCTTAGACTTTCTAACGGAATCAGTCCGTTTGAGTTACAACGGTTGCGTCACATATTCGTACCAACATGGATTTAGCGATATGTTTCTGATATTACTAGGTTGCATCGCTTTTAACAGTGAAACGATTGACTGTGGGACTTAATTGAACTTATTTTGGAATTTGACCTTATAAATGTGATAAATGAGACAATTGGACTTCAAGAAATAACATTCTTCTTAATTTGGCATGATTGCTGGAACTTAGATTACACTGGGTGCTGTGGTAGCGCTTTATTTAAAATATTGGATAAATAAGTCATTTTTTACTGTGGGACCAATCCTAGCCGTTAGCGCACGCTGAAGAAATAGAGACAGTTTCAAAAACTACATTTCTTTGACTTTCTAACGGTATCAGTCCGTTTGAGTTACAATGGTTGCGTCACATATTCGTACCAACATGTATTTAGCGATATCTTTCTGATATTACTAGGTTGCATCGCTTTTAACAGTGAAACGATTGACTGTGGGACTTAAATGAACTGATTTTGGACTTTGGCCTTATAAATGTGATAAATGAGACGATTGGACTCCAAGAAATAACATTCTTCTTAATTTGACATGATTGCTGGATCTCAGCGATTACACTGGGCGCTGTGGTAGCGCTTCATTTAAAAATTTAGATAAATAAGTCATTTTTCACTGTGGGACCAATCCTAGCCGTTAGCGATCACTGAAGAAATAGAGACAGTTTCAAAACTACATTTCTTTGACTTTCTAACGGTATCAGTCCGTTTGAGTTACAACGGTTGCGTCACATATTCGTACCAACATGTACAGTACCGATCGCGAGTAACTATACACGAGTATACGAGTACGGGTACATTAAATGCCGAGTACAGTGCAAGACGAGTACGAGTAATCGGCGAGTATACTACTCCATACCCTCGAGTATAGGCTCTTGCGCATGCGAGTACAATAAGTGAATGATTTGTGAGTACGTGTGCGAGTATAAGATAAAAAACGGGAATTCCTCGTAACATAATTTTTATCGATAGCTCACATTTGTCTGCTACCTTAGACATCGTGAAAACTTTTACTTCGTATTCGCGTCGTAAGAAATAACATTTTATTTTACTTTAATTTTTTTAAAATGCGATCTTAAAAAACATTTCTATTGCCGGCTTTTCGCTTATAAACTTTTAAAATGCGATCTTAAAAAACATTTCTATCGCCGCTTTTCGTTTATAAACTTTAAAGTGCGATCTAAAAACATTTCTATCGCCGCTTTTCGTTTATAAAATTTTAAAATGCGATCTAAAAAAACATTTCTATCGCCGCTTTTCGTTTATAAACTTTTAAAATGCGATCTAAAAAAACATTTCTATCGCAGCTTTTCGTTTATAAGCTTTTAAAGTGCGATCTAAAAACACATTTCTATCGCCGCTTTTCGTTTTTAAAGTTTTAAAATGCGATTTAAAAAACATTTCTATCGACGCTTTTCGTTCTTAAACTTTTAAAATGCGATCTAAAAAAACATTTCTATCGCCGCTTTTCGTTCTTAAATTTTTAAATGCGATCTAAAAAAACATTTCTATCGCCGTTTTTCGTTTATAAACTTTTAAAATGCGATCTTAAAAAACATTTCTATCGCCGCTTTTCGTTTATAAAATTTTAAAATGCGATCTTAAAAACATTTCTATCGCCGCTTTTTCGTTTATAAACTTTTAAAGTGCGATCTAAAAACACATTTCTATCGCCGCTTTTCGTTTTTAAACTTTTAAAATGCGATCTAAAAAAACATTTCTATCGCCGCTTTTCGTTCTTAAACTTTTAAAATGCGATCTAAAAAAACATTTCTATTGCCGCTTTTCGTTATAAACTTTTAAAATGCGATCTTAAAAAACATTTCTATCGGCCGTTTTTCGTTTATAAACTTTTAAAGTGCGATCTAAAAACATTTCTATCGCCGCTTTTCGTTTATAAACTTTTAAAATGCGATCTAAAAAAACATTTCTATCGCCGCTTTTCGTTTATAAACTTTTAAAATGCGATCTTAAAAACATTTCTATCGCCACTTTTCGTTTATAAACTTTTAAAGTGCGATCTAAAAAAAACATTTCTATCGCCGCTTTTCGTTTATGAACGTTTAAAATGCGATCTTAAAAAACATTTCTATCGCCGCTTTTCGTTATAAACTTTTAAAATGCGATCTAAAAAAAACATTTCTATCGCCGCTTTTCGTTTTTAAACTTTTAAAATACGATCTAAAAAAACATTTCTATCGCCGCTTTTCGTTTATAAACTTTTAAAATGCGATCCTTAAAAAACATTTCTATCGCCGCTTTTCGTTTATAAACTTTTAAAATGCGATCTTAAAAAAACAAAAGCTATCGCAATGTTATTGTTCTGTGTAACTATTCATGCGAGTTTCGCGTCCGCGGTAGATTACATTCAGACTGTACTGTAACTTACAAGTCTTTTAAAAACACACAATCATGTGAAACTTGTCGATACGGAGTTCCCCTGAACTTAAGAAATCATTGTTCTTTTGTTTTAAAAATATAACAACGAGACATCGTCCAAATTCATTCTAAAAAGTATTGAAACAAAGAATAACGTAAACACCGAAACACATTTTTAGAAAATATCGGAAAGTTTCTCGTTTAATTATACCGTTTGCCTATCGTCCACGCTAGCGAGTACTGTGTGAGTACAGTAGAAAAAAATGTGCGAGTATTTTCGGCGTACTCGTACGCGCAGGATACTCGTCGCGTACTCGTGGATCTCAGCGATTACACTGGGCGCTGTGGTAGCGGTTCATTTAAAAATTTAGATAAATAAGTCATTTTCACTGTGGGACCAATCCTAGCCGTTAGCGCGCACTGAAGAAATAGAGACAGTTTCAAAACTACATTTCTTTGACTTTCTAAACGGTATCAGTCCGTTTGAGTTACAACGGTTGCGTCACATATTCGTACCAACATGTACAGTACCGATCGCGAGTAACTATACACGAGTATACGAGTACGGGTACATTAAATGCCGAGTACAGTGCAAGACGAGTATGAGTAATCGGCGAGTATACTACTCCATACCCTCGAGTATAGGCTCTTGCGCATGCGAGTACAATAAGTGAATGATTTGTGAGTACGTGTGCGAGTATAAGATAAAAAACGGGAATTCCTCGTAACATAATTTTTATCGATAGCTCACATTTGTCTGCTACCTTAGACATCGTGAAAACTTTTACTTCGTATTCGCGTCGTAAGAAATAACATTTTATTTTACTTTAATTTTTTTAAAATGCGATCTTAAAAAACATTTCTATCGCCGCTTTTCGCTTATAAACTTTTAAAATGCAATCTTAAAAAACATTTCTATCGCCGCTTTTCGTTTATAAACTTTTAAAGTGCGATCTAAAAACATTTCTATCGCCGCTTTTCGTTTATAAACTTTTAAAATGCGATCTAAAAAAACATTTCTATCGCCGCTTTTCGTTTATAAACTTTTAAAATGCGATCTTAAAAAACATTTCTATCGCCACTTTTCGTTTATAAGCTTTTAAAGTGCGATCTAAAAAAACATTTCTATCGCAGCTTTTCGTTTATAAACTTTTAAAGTGCGATCTAAAAACACATTTCTATCGCCGCTTTTCGTTATAAAGTTTTAAAATGCGATCTAAAAAAACATTTCTATCGCCGCTTTTCGTTCTTAAACTTTTAAAATGCGATCTAAAAAACATTTCTATCGCCGCTTTTCGTTCTTAAACTTTTAAAATGCGATCTAAAAAAACATTTCTATCGCCGTTTTTCGTTTATAAACTTTTAAAATGCGATCTTAAAAAACATTTCTATCGCCCGCTTTTCGTTAATAAACTTTTAAAATGCGATCTAAAAAAACATTTCTATCGCCGCTTTTCGTTTATAAAATTTTAAAAATGCGATCTTAAAAAAACATTTCTATCGCCGCTTTTCGTTTATAAACTTTTAAAGTGCGATCTAAAAACACATTTCTATCGCCGCTTTTCGTTTTTAAACTTTTAAAATGCGATCTAAAAAAACATTCTATCGCCGCTTTTCGTTCTTAAACTTTTAAAATGCGATCTAAAAAAGCATTTCTATCGCCGCTTTTCGTTTATAAACTTTTTAAAAATGCGATCTTAAAAACATTTCTATCGCCGCTTTTCGTTTATAAATTTTTAAATGCGATCTAAAAAAACATTTCTATCGCCGCTTTTCGTTTATTAAATTTTAAAATGCGATCTTAAAAAACATTTCTATCGCCGTTTTTCGTTTATAAACTTTTAAAGTGCGATCTAAAAACATTTCTATCGCCGCTTTTCGTTTATAAACTTTTAAAATGCGATCTAAAAAAACATTTCTATCGCCGCTTTTCGTTTATAAACTTTTAAAATGCGATCTTAAAAAACATTTCTATCGGCCACTTTTCGTTTATAAACTTTTAAAGTGCGATCTAAAAAAAACATTTCTATCGCCGCTTTTCGTTTATGAACGTTTAAAATGCGATCTTAAAAAACATTTCTATCGCCGCTTTTCGTTTATAAACTTTTAAAATGCGATCTAAAAAAACATTTCTATCGCCGCTTTTCGTTTTTAAACTTTTAAAATGCGATCTAAAAAACATTTCTATCGCCGGTTTTCGTTTATAAACTTTTAAAATGCGATAATTAAAAAACATTTCTATCGCCGCTTTTCGTTTATAAAACTTTTAAAATGCGATCTAAAAAAACAAAAGCTACGCAATGTTATTGGTTCTGTGTAACTATTCCATGCGAGTTTCGCGTCCGCGGTAGATTACATTCAGACTGTACTGTAACTTACAGTCTTTTAAACACACAATCATGTGAAACTTGTCGATACGGAGTTCCCCTGAACTTAAGAAATCATTGTTCTTTGTTTTAAAAAATATAACAACGAGACATCGTCCCAAATTCATTCTAAAAAGTATTGAAACAAAGAATAACGTAAACACCGAAACACATTTTTAGAAAATATCGGAAAGTTCTCGTTTAATTATACCGTTTGCCTATCGTCCACGCTAGCGAGTACTGTGTGAGTACAGTAGAAAAAATGTGCGAGTATTTTGGGCGTACTCGTACGCGCAGGATACTCGTCGCGTACTCGTGGATCTCAGAGATTTACACTGGGCGCTGTGGTAGCGGTTCATTTAAAAAATTTAGATAAATAAGTTATTTTTCACTGTGGGACCATCCTAGCCGTTAGCGCGCACTGAGAAATAGAGACAGTTTCAAAACTACATTTCTTTGACTTTCTAACGGTATCAGTCCGTTTGAGTTACAACGGTTGCGTCACATATTCGTACCAACATGTACAGTACCGATCGCGAGTAACTATACACGAGTATACGAGTATGGGTACATTAAATGCCGAGTACAGTGCAAGACGAGTACGAGTAATCGGCGAGTATACTACTCCATACCCTCGAGTATAGGCTCTTGCGCATGCGAGTACAATAAGTGAATGATTTGTGAGTACGTGTGCGAGTATAAGATAAAAAACGGAATTCCTCGTTACATAATTTTTATCGATAGCTCACATTTGTCTGCTACCTCAGACATCGTGAAAACTTTTACTTCGTATTCGCGTCGTAAGAAATAACATTTTATTTTACTTTAATTTTTTTAAAATGCGATCTTAAAAAACATTTCTATCGCCGCTTTTCGCTTATAAACTTTTAAAATGCGATCTTAAAAAACATTTCTATTGCCGCTTTTCGTTTAAAAACTTTTAAAGTGCGATCTAAAAACATTTCTATCGCCGCTTTTCGTTTATAAACTTTTAAAATGCGATCTAAAAAAACATTTCTATCGCCGCTTTTCGTTTATAAACTTTTAAAATGCGATCTTAAAAAACATTTCTATCGCCACTTTTCGTTTATAAGCTTTTAAAGTGCGATCTAAAAAAACATTTCTATCGCAGCTTTTCGTTTATAAACTTTTAAAGTGCGATCTAAAAACACATTTCTATCGCCGCTTTTCGTTTTTAAAGTTTTAAAATGCGATCTAAAAAAACATTTCTATCGCCGGTTTTCGTTCTTAAACTTTTAAAATGCGATCTAAAAAAACATTTCTATCGCCGCTTTTCGTTCTTAAACTTTTAAAACGCGATCTAAAAAAACATTTCTATCGCCGTTTTTCGTTTATAAACTTTTAAAATGCGATCTTAAAAAACATTTCTATCGCCGCTTTTCGTTTATAAACTTTTAAAATGCGATCTAAAAAAACATTTCTATCGCCGCTTTTCGTTTATAAAATTTTAAAATGCGATCTTAAAAAACATTTCTATCGCCGCTTTTCGTTTATAAACTTTTAAAGTGCGATCTAAAAACACATTTCTATCGCCGCTTTTCGTTTTAAACTTTTAAAATGCGATCTAAAAAACATTTCTATCGCCGCTTTTCGTTCTTAAACTTTTAAAATGCGATCTAAAAAAACATTTCTATCGCCGCTTTTCGTTTATAAACTTTTAAAATGCGATCTTAAAAAACATTTCTATCGCCGCTTTTCGTTTATAAATTTTAAAATGCGATCTAAAAAAACATTTCTATCGCCGCTTTTCGTTTATAAACTTTTAAAATGCGATCTTAAAAAACATTTCTATCGCCGTTTTTCGTTTATAAACTTTTAAAGTGCGATCTAAAAACATTTCTATCGCCGCTTTTCGTTTATAAACTTTTGAAATGCGATCTAAAAAAACATTTCTATCGCCGCTTTTCGTTTATAAACTTTTAAAATGCGATCTTAAAAAACATTTCTATCGCCACTTTTCGTTTAGAAACTTTTAAAGTGCGATCTAAAAAACATTCTATCGCCGCTTTTCGTTTGTGAACGTTTAAAATGCGATCTTAAAAACATTTCTATCGCCGCTTTTCGTTTATAAACATTTAAAATGCGATCTAAAAAAAATTTCTATCGCCGCTTTTCGTTTTTAAACTTTTAAAATGCGATCTAAAAAAACATTTCTATCGCCGCTTTTCGTTTATAAACTTTTAAAATGCGATCTTAAAAAACATTTCTATCGCCGCTTTTTGTTTATAAACTTTTAAAATGCGATCTTAAAAAAACAAAAGCTATCGCAATGTTATTGTTCTGTGTAACTATTCATGCGAGTTTCGCGTCCCAGGTAGATTACATTCAGACTGTACTGTAACTTACAAGTCTTTTAAAACACACAATCATGTGAAACTTGTCGATACGGAGTTCCCCTGAACTTAAGAAATCATTGTTCTTTGTTTTAAAAATATAACAACGAGACATCGTCCAAATTCATTCTAAAAAGTATTGAAACAAAGAATAACGTAAACACCGAAACACATTTTTAGAAAATATCGGAAAGTTTCTCGTTTAATTATACCGTTTGCCTATCGTCCACGCTAGCGAGTACTGTGTGAGTACAGTAGAAAAAATGTGCGAGTATTTTCGGCGTACTCGTACGCGCAGGATACTCGTCGCGTACTCGTGGATCTCAGCGATTACACTGGCGCTGTGGTAGCGCTTCATTTAAAAATTTAGATAAATAAGTCATTTTTCACTGTGGGACCAATCCTAGCCGTTAGCGCGCACTGAAGAAATAGAGACAGTTTCAAAACTACATTTCTTTGACTTTCTAACGGTATCAGTCCGTTTGAGTTACAACGGTTGCGTCACATATTCGTACCAACATGTACAGTACCGATCGCGAGTAACTATACACGAGTATACGAGTACGGGTACATTAAATGCCGAGTACAGTGCAAGACGAGTACGAGTAATCGGCGAGTATACTACTCAATACCCTCGAGTATAGGCTCTTGCGCATGCGAGTACAATAAGTGAATGATTTGTGAGTACGTGTGCGAGTATAAGATAAAAAACGGGAATTCCTCGTAACATAATTTTTATCGATAGCTCACATTTGTCTGCTACCTTAGACATCGTGAAAACTTTTACTTCGTATTCGCGTCGTAAGAAATAACATTTTATTTTACTTTAATTGCGATAGAAATGTTTTTTTAGATCGCACTTTAAAAGCTTATAAACGAAAAGTGGCGATATGAAGATCGCATTTTTTTATAACGAAAAGCGGCGATAAAAGTTTATAAAAGCGGCGATAGAAATGTTTTTTTAGATCGCATTTTAAAAGTTTATAAACGAAAAGCGGCGATAGAAATGTTTTTAGATCGCACTTTAAAAGTTTATAAACGAAAAGCGGCGATAGAAATGTTTTTTAAGATCGCATTTTAAAAGTTTATAAGCGAAAAGCGGCGATAGAAATGTTTTTTAAGATCGCATTTTAAAAAAATTAAAGTAAAATAAAATGTTACTTCTTACGACGCGAATACGAAGTAAAAGTTTTCACGATGTCTAAGGTAGCAGACAAATGTGAGCTATCGATAAAAATTATGTTACGAGGAATTCCCGTTTTTTATCTTATACTCGCACACGTACTCACAAATCATTCACTTATTGTACTCGCATGCGCAAGAGCCTATACTCGAGGGTATGGAGTAGTATACTCGCCGATTACTCGTACTCGTCTTGCACTGTACTCGGCATTTAATGTACCCGTACTCGTATACTCGTGTATAGTTACTCGCGATCGGTACTGTACATGTTGGTACGAATATGTGACGCAACCGTTGTAACTCAAACGGACTGATGCCGTTAGAAAGTCAAAGAAATGTAGTTTTGAAACTGTCTCTATTTCTTCAGTGCGCGCTAACGGCTAGGATTGGTCCCACAGTGAAAAATGACTTATTTATCTAAATTTTTAAATGAACCGCTACCACAGCGCCCAGTGTAATCGCTGAGATCCACGAGTACGCGACGAGTATCCTGCGCGTACGTGCACGACGAAAATACTCGCACATTTTTTCTACTGTACTCACACAGTACTCGCTAGCGTGGACGATAGGCAAACGGTATAATTAAACGAGAAACTTTCCGATATTTTCTAAAAATGTGTTTCGGTGTTTACATTATTCTTTGTTTCAATACTTTTTAGAATGAATTTGGACGATGTCTCGTTGTTATATTTTTAAAACAAAGAACAATGATTTCTTAAGTTCAGGGGAACTCCGTATCGACAAGTTTCACATGATTGTGTGTTTTAAAAGACTTGTAAGTTACAGTACAGTCTGAATGTAATCTACCGCGGACGCGAAACTCGCATGAATAGTTACACAGAACAATAACATTGCGATAGCTTTTGTTTTTTTTAGATCGCATTTTAAAAGTTTATAAACGAAAAGCGGCGATAGAAATGTTTTTTAATAACGCATTTTAAAAGTTTATAAACGAAAAGCGGCGATAGAAATGTTTTTTTAGATCGCATTTTAAAAGTTTATAAACGAAAAGCGGCGATAAAAATGTTTTTTTAGATCGCATTTTAAAAGTTTAAGAACGAAAAGCGGCGATAGAAATGTTTTTTTAGATCGCATTTTAAAAGTTTAAGAACGAAAAGCGGCGATAGAAATGTTTTTTTAGATCGCATTTTAAAACTTTAAAAACGAAAAGCGGCGATAGAAATGTGTTTTTAGATCGCACTTTAAAAGTTTATAAACGAAAAGCTGCGATAGAAATGTTTTTTTAGATCGCACTTTAAAAGCTTATAAACGAAAAGTGGCGATAGAAATGTTTTTTAAGATCGCATTTTAAAAGTTTATAAACGAAAAGCGGCGATAGAAATGTTTTTTTAGATCGCATTTTAAAAGTTTATAAACGAAAAGCGGCGATAGAAATGTTTTTAGATCGCACTTTAAAAGTTTATAAACGAAAAGCGGCGATAGAAATGTTTTTAGATCGCACTTTAAAAGTTTATAAACGAAAAGCGGCGATAGAAATGTTTTTTAAGATCGCATTTTAAAAGTTTATAAGCGAAAAGCGGCGATAGAAATGTTTTTTAAGATCGCATTTTAAAAGTTTAAGAACGAAAAGCGGCGATAGAAATGTTTTTTTAGATCGCATTTTAAAAGTTTAAGAACGAAAAGCGGCGATAGAAATGTTTTTTTAGATCGCATTTTAAAACTTTAAAAACGAAAAGCGGCGATAGAAATGTGTTTTTAGATCGCACTTTAAAAGTTTATAAAGGAAAAGCTGCGATAGAAATGTTTTTTTAGATCGCACTTTAAAAGCTTATAAACGAAAAGTGGCGATAGAAATGTTTTTTAAGATCGCATTTTAAAAAAATTAAAGTAAAATAAAATGTTATTTCTTACGACGCGAATACGAAGTAAAAGTTTTCACGATGTCTAAGGTAGCAGACAAATGTGAGCTATCGATAGAAATTATGTTACGAGGAATTCCCGTTTTTTATCTTATACTCGCACACGTACTCACAAATCATTCACTTATTGTACTCGCATGCGCAAGAGCCTATACTCGAGGGCATGGAGTAGTATACTCGCCGATTACTCGTACTCGTCTTGCACTGTACTCGGCATTTAATGTACCCGTACTCGTATACTCGTGTATAGTTACTCGCGATCGGTACTGTACATGTTGGTACGAATATGTGACGCAACCGTTGTAACTCAAACGGACTGATACCGTTAGAAAGTCAAAGAAATGTAGTTTTGAAACTGTCTCTATTTCTTCAGTGCGCGCTAACGGCTAGGATTGGTCCCACAGTGAAAAATGACTTATTTATCTAAATTTTTAAATGAACCGCTACCACAGCGCCCAGTGTAATCGCTGAGATCCACGAGTACGCGACGAGTATCCTGCGCGTACGAGTACGCCGAAAATACTCGCACATTTTTTCTACTGTACTCACACAGTACTCGCTAGCGTGGACGATAGGCAAACGGTATAATTAAACGAGAAACTTTCCGATATTTTCTAAAAATGTGTTTCGGTGTTTACGTTATTCTTTGTTTCAATACTTTTTAGAATGAATTTGGACGATGTCTCGTTGTTATATTTTTAAAACAAAGAACAATGATTTCTTAAGTTCAGGGGAACTCCGTATCGACAAGTTTCACATGATTGTGTGTTTTAAAAGACTTGTAAGTTACAGTACAGTCTGAATGTAATCTACCGCGGACGCGAAACTCGCATGAATAGTTACACAGAACAATAACATTGCGATAGCTTTTGTTTTTTTTAGATCGCATTTTAAAAGTTTATAAACGAAAAGCGGCGATAGAAATGTTTTTTAAGATCGCATTTTAAAAGTTTATAAACGAAAAGCGGCGATAGAAATGTTTTTTTAGATCGCATTTTAAAAGTTTAAGAACGAAAAGCGGCGATAGAAATGTTTTTTTAGATCGCATTTTAAAAGTTTAAAAACGAAAAGCGGCGATAGAAATGTGTTTTTAGATCGCACTTTAAAAGTTTATAAACGAAAAGCGGCGATAGAAATGTTTTTTAGATCGCATTTTAAAATTTTATAAACGAAAAGCGGCGATAGAAATGTTTTTTTAGATCGCATTTTAAAAGTTTATTAACGAAAAGCGGCGATAGAAATGTTTTTTAAGATCTCATTTTAAAAGTTTATAAACGAAAAACGGCGATAGAAATGTTTTTTTAGATCGCATTTTAAAAGCTTAAGAACGAAAAGCGGCGATAGAAATGTTTTTTTAGATCGCATTTTAAAAGTTTAAGAACGAAAAGCGGCGATAGAAATGTTTTTTTAGATCGCATTTTAAAAGTTTAAGAACGAAAAGCGGCGATAGAAATGTTTTTTTAGATCGCATTTTAAAACTTTAAAAACGAAAAGCGGCGATAGAAATGTGTTTTTAGATCGCACTTTAAAAGTTTATAAACGAAAAGCTGCGATAGAAATGTGTTTTTAGATCGCACTTTAACAGTTTATAAACGAAAAGCTGCGATAGAAATGTTTTTTTAGATCGCACTTTAAAAGCTTATAAACGAAAAGTGGCGATAGAAATGTTTTTTAAGATCGCATTTTAAAAGTTTATAAACGAAAAGCGGCGATAGAAATGTTCTTTTAGATCGCATTTTAAAAGTTTATAAACGAAAAGCGGCGATAGAAATGTTTTTAGATCGCACTTTAAAAGTTTATAAACGAAAAGCGGCGATAGAAATGTTTTTTGAGATCGCATTTTAAAAGTTTATAAACGAAAAACGGCGATAGAAATGTTTTTTTAGATCGCATTTTAAAAGTTCTAAAAAAACATTTCTATCGCCGTTTCTCGTTTATAAACTTTTAAAATGCGATCTTAAAAAACATTTCTATCGCCGCTTTTCGTTAATAAACTTTTAAAATGCGATCTAAAAAAACATTTCTATCGCCGCTTTTCGTTTATAAAATTTTAAAATGCGATCTTAAAAAACATTTCTATCGCCGCTTTTCGTTTATAAACTTTTAAAGTGCGATCTAAAAACACATTTCTATCGCCGCTTTTCGTTTTAAACTTTTAAAATGCGATCTAAAAAAACATTTCTATCGCCGCTTTTCGTTCTTAAACTTTTAAAATGCGATCTAAAAAAACATTTCTATCGCCGCTTTTCGTTTATAAACTTTTAAAATGCGATCTTAAAAAACGTTTCTATCGCCGCTTTTCGTTTATAAACTTTTAAAGTGCGATCTAAAAACACATTTCTATCGCCGCTTTTCGTTTTTAAACTTTTAAAATGCGATCTAAAAAAACATTTCTATCGCCGCTTTTCGTTCTTAAACTTTTAAAATGCGATCTAAAAAAACATTTCTATCGCCGCTTTTCGTTTATAAACTTTTAAAATGCGATCTTAAAAAACATTTATATCGCCGCTTTTCGTTTATAAATTTTTAAAATGCGATCTAAAAAAACATTTCTATCGCCGCTTTTCGTTTATAAACTTTTAAAATGCGATCTAAAAAAACATTTCTATCGCCGCTTTTCGATTATAAACTTATAAAGTGCGATCTAAAAACACATTTCTATCGCCGCTTTTCGTTTTTAAAGTTTTAAAATGCGATCTAAAAAAACATTTCTATCGCCGCTTTTCGTTCTTAAACTTTTAAAATGCGATCTAAAAAAACATTTCTATCGCCGCTTTTCGTTCTTAAACTTTTAAAATGCGATCTAAAAAAACATTTCTATCGCCCCTTTTCGTTTATGAACGTTTAAAATGCGATCTTAAAAAACATTCCTATCGCCGCTTTTCGTTTATAAACTTTTAAAATGCGATCTAAAAAAACATTTCTATCGCCGCTTTTCGTTTATAAACTTTTAAAATGCGATCTAAAAAAAACAAAAGCTATCGCAATGTTATTGTTCTGTGTAACTATTCATGCGAGTTTCGCGTCCGCGGTAGATTACATTCAGACTGTACTGTAACTTACAAGTCTTTTAAAACACACAATCATGTGAAACTTGTCGATACGGAGTTCCCCTGAACTTAAGAAATCATTGTTCTTTGTTTTAAAAATATAACAACGAGACATCGTCCAAATTCATTCTAAAAAGTATTGAAACAAAGAATAACGTAAACACCGAAACACATTTTTAGAAAATATCGGAAAGTTTCTCGTTTAATTATACCGTTTGCCTATCGTCCACGCTAGCGAGTACTGTGTGAGTACAGTAGAAAAAATGTGCGAGTATTTTCGTCGTGCACGTACGCGCAGGATACTCGTCGCGTACTCGTGGATCTCAGCGATTACACTGGGCGCTGTGGTAGCGGTTCATTTAAAAATTTAGATAAATAAGTCATTTTTCACTGTGGGACCAATCCTAGCCGTTAGCGCGCACTGAAGAAATAGAGACAGTTTCAAAATTACATTTCTTTGACTTTCTAACGGTATCAGTCCGTTTGAGTTACAACGGTTGCGTCACATATTCGTACCAACATGTACAGTACCGATCGCGAGTAACTATACACGAGTATACGAGTACGGGTACATTAAATGCCGAGTACAGTGCAAGACGAGTACGAGTAATCGGCGAGTATACTACTCCATACCCTCGAGTATAGGCTCTTGCGCATGCGAGTACAATAAGTGAATGATTTGTGAGTACGTGTGCGAGTATAAGATAAAAAACGGGAATTCCTCGTAACATAATTTTTATCGATAGCTCACATTTGTCTGCTACCTTAGACATCGTGAAAACTTTTACTTCGTACTCGCGTCGAAAGAAATAACATTTTATTTTACTTTAATTTTTTTAAAATGCGATCTTAAAAAACATTTCTATCGCCACTTTTCGTTTATAAGCTTTTAAAGTGCGATCTAAAAAAACATTTCTATCGCAGCTTTTCGTTTATAAACTGTTAAAGTGCGATCTAAAAACACATTTCTATCGCCGCTTTTCGTTTTTAAAGTTTTAAAATGCGATCTAAAAAAACATTTCTATCGCCGCTTTTCGTTCTTAAACTTTTAAAATGCGATCTAAAAAAACATTTCTATCGCCGCTTTTCGTTCTTAAGCTTTTAAAATGCGATCTAAAAAAACATTTCTATCGCCGTTTTTCGTTTATAAACTTTTAAAATGCGATCTTAAAAAACATTTCTATCGCCGCTTTTCGTTAATAAACTTTTAAAATGCGATCTAAAAAAACATTTCTATCGCCGCTTTTCGTTTATAAAATTTTAAAATGCGATCTTAAAAAACATTTCTATCGCCGCTTTTCGTTTATAAACTTTTAAAGTGCGATCTAAAAACACATTTCTATCGCCGCTTTTCGTTTTTAAACTTTTAAAATGCGATCTAAAAAAACATTTCTATCGCCGCTTTTCGTTCTTAAACTTTTAAAATGCGATCTAAAAAAACATTTCTATCGCCGCTTTTCGTTTATAAAATTTTAAAATGCGATCTTAAAAAACGTTTCTATCGCCGCTTTTCGTTTATAAACTTTTAAATGCGATCTAAAAAACATTTCTATCGCCGCTTTTCGTTTTAAACTTTTAAAATGCGATCTAAAAAAACATTTCTATCGCCGCTTTTCGATTATAAACTTATAAAGTGCGATCTAAAAACATTTCTATCGCCGCTTTTCGTTTATAAACTTTTAAAATGCGATCTAAAAAAACATTTCTATCGCCGCTTTTCGTTTATAAACTTTTAAAATGCGATCTTAAAAAACATTTCTATCGCCACTTTTCGTTTATAAACTTTTAAAGTGCGATCTTAAAAAACATTTCTATCGCCGCTTTTCGTTTATAAACTTTTAAAATGCGATCTAAAAAAACATTTCTATCGCCGCTTTTCGTTTTTAAACTTTTAAAATGCGATCTAAAAAAACATTTCTATCGCCGCTTTTCGTTTATAAACTTTTAAAATGCGATCTTAAAAAACATTTCTATCGCCGCTTTTCGTTTATAAACTTTTAAAATGCGATCTTAAAAAAACAAAAGCTATGGCAATGTTATTGTTCTGTGTAACTATTCATGCGAGTTTCGCGTCCGCGGTAGATTACATTGAGACTGTACTGTAACTTACAAGTCTTTTAAAACACACAATCATGTGAAACTTGTCGATACGGAGTTCCCCTGAACTTAAGAAATCATTGTTCTTTGTTTTAAAAATATAACAACGAGACATCGTCCAAATTCATTCTAAAAAGTATTGAAACAAAGAATAACGTAAACACCGAAACACATTTTTAGAAAATATCGGAAAGTTTCTCGTTTAATTATACCGTTTGCCTATCGTCCACGCTAGCGAGTACTGTGTGAGTACAGTAGAAAAAATGTGCGAGTATTTTAGGCGTACTCGTACGCGCAGAATACTCGTCGCGTACTCGTGGAAAGCCCACAGAAGAAATTACTCGTACCCGTAGTTTAATACTCGTGTATAGTTACTCGCGATCAAGACTGTATTTAGCGATATGTTTCTGATATTACTAGGCTGCATCGCTTTTAACAGTGAAACGACTGACTGTGGGACTTAAATGAACTGATTTTGGACTTTGGCCTTATAAATGTGATAAATGAGACAATTGGACTCCAGGAAATAACATTCTTCTTAATTTGACATGATTGCTGGAACTCAGCGATTACAATGGGCGCTGTGGTAGCGCTTCATTTAAAAATTTAGATAAATAAGTCATTTTTTACTGTGGGACCATTCCTAGCCGTTAGCGCGTGCTGAAGAAATAAAGACAGTTTCCAAATCTACATTTCATTGACTTTCTAACGGTATCAGTCCGTTTGAGTTACAACGGTTGCGTCATAGAATCGTACCAACATGTATTTAGCGATATGTTTCTGATATTACTAGGTTGCATCGCTTTTAACAGTGAAACGATTGACTGTGGGACTTAATTGAACTTATTTTGGAATTTGACCTTATAAATGTGATAAATGAGACAATTGGACTCCAAGAAATAACATTCTTCTTAATTTGGCATGATTGCTGGAACTCAGATTACACTGGGCGCTGTGGTAGCGATTTATTTAGAAATTTATATAAATAAGTCATTTTTTACTGCGGGACCAATCCTAGGCGTTAGCGCGCGCTGAAGAAATAGAGACAGTTTCAAAAACTACATTTCATTGACTTTCTAACGGTATCAATCCGTTTGAGTTACAACGGTTGCGTCACATATTCGTACCAACATGTATTTAGCGATATGTTTCTGATATTACTAGGTTGCATCGCTTTTAACAGTGAAACGATTGACTGTGGGACTTAAATGAACTGATTTTGGACTTTGGTCTTATAAATGTGATAAATGAGACAATTGGACTCCAAGAAATAACATTCTTCTTAATTTGACATGATTGCTGGAACTCAGCGATTACACTGGGCGCTGTGGTAGCGCTTCATTTAAAATTTAGATAAATAAGTCATTTTTTACTGTGGGACCAATCCTAGCCGTTAGCGCCGCTGAAGAAATAGACAGTTTCAAATCTACATTTCATTGACTTTCTAACGGTATCAGTCCGTTTGAGTTACAACGGTTGCGTCACATATTCGTACCAACATGTATTTAGCGATATGTTTCTGATATTACTAAGTTGCATCGCTTTTAACAGTGAAACGATTGACTGTGGGACTTAATTGAACTGATTTTGGACTTTGACCTTATAAATGTGATAAATGAGACAATTGGACTCCAAGAAATAACATTCTTCTTAATTTGACATGATTGCTGAACTCAGCAGTTACACTGGGCGCTGTGGTAGCGCTTTATTTAAAAATTTAGATAAATAGTCATTTTTTACTGTGGACCAATCCTAGCCGTTAGCGCGTGCTGAAGAAATAAAGACAGTTTCAAAATCTACATTTCATTGACTTTCTAACGGTATCAGTCCGTTTGAGTTACAACGGTTGCGTCACATATTCGTACCAACATGTATTTAGCGATATGTTTCTGATATTACTAGGTTGCATCGCTTTTAACAGTGAAACGATTGACTGTGGGACTTAATGAACTGATTTTGGACTTTGTCTTATAAATGTGATAAATGAGACAATTGGACTCCAAGAAATAACATTCTTCTTAATTTGACATGATTGCTGGAACTCAGCGATTACACTGGGCGCTGTGGTAGCGCTTATTTAAAAATTTAGATAAATAAGTCATTTTTTACTGTGGGACCAATCCTAGCCGTTCGCGCGTGCTGAAGAAATAAAGACAGTTTCCAAACTACATTTCATTGACTTTCTAACGGTATCAGTCCGTTTGAGTTACAACGGTTGCGTCAATATTCGTACCAACATGTATTTAGCGATATTTTCTGATATTACTAGTTGCATCGCTTTTAACAGTGAAACGATTGACTATGGGACTTAATTGAACTGATTTTGGACTTTGGTCTTATAAATGTGATAAATGAGACAATTGGACTCCAAGAAATAACATTCTTCTTAATTTGACATGATTGCTGGAACTCAGCGATTACACTGGGCGCTGTGGTAGCGCTTTCATTTAAAAATTTAGATAAATAAGTCATTTTTTACTGTGGGACCAATCCTAGCCGTTAGCGCGTGCTGAAGAAATAAGACAGTTTCAAAACTACATTTCATTGACTTTCTAACGGTATCAGTCCGTTTGAGTTACAACGGTTGCGTCACATATTCGTACCAACATGTTTAGCGATATTTCTGATATTACTAGGTTGCATCGCTTTTAACAGTGAAACGATTGACTTGGGACTTAATTGAACTGATTTGGATTTGACCTTATAAATGTGATAAATGAGACAATTGGACTCCAAGAAATAACATTCTTCTTAATTTGGCATGATTGCTGGAACTCAGATTACACTGGGCGCTGTGGTAGCTTTATTTAGAAATTTATAAATAAGTCATTTTTACTGTGGGACCAATCCTAGCCGTTAGCGCGTGCTGAAGAAATAGACAGTTTCAAACTACATTTCATTGACTTTCTAACGGTATCAGTCCGTTTGAGTTACAACGGTTGCGTCACATATTCGTACCAACATGTATTTAGCGATATTTTCTGATATTACTAGTTGCATCGCTTTTAACAGTGAAACGATTGACTGTGGGACTTAATTGAACTGATTTTGGACTTTGGATTATAAATGTGATAAATGAGACAATTGGACTCCAAGAAATAACATTCTTCTTAATTTGACATGATTGCTGGAACTCAGCGATTACATGGGCGCTGTGGTAGCGCTTCATTTAAAAATTTAGATAAATAAGTCATTTTTTACTGCGGGACCAATCCTAGCCGTTAGCGCGCCTGAAGAAATAGAGACAGTTTCAAAAACTACATTTCATTGACTTTCTAACGGTATCAATCCGTTTGAGTTACAACGGTTGCGTCACATATTCGTACCAACATGTATTTAGCGATATTTTCTGATATTACTAGGTTGCATGCTTTTAACAGTGAAACGATTGACTGTGGGACTTAATTGAACTGATTTGGACTTTGACCTTTAAATGTGATAAATGAGACAATTGGACTCCAAGAAATAACATTCTTCTTAATTTGGCATGATTGCTGGAACTCAGATTACACTGGGCGCTGTGGTAGCGCTTTATTTAAAATTTATATAATAAGTCATTTTTTACTGCGGGACCAATCCTAGCCGTTAGCGCGCCTGAAGAAATAGAGACAGTTTCAAAAACTACATTTCATTGACTTTCTAACGGTATCAATCCGTTTGAGTTACAACGGTTGCGTCATATATTCGTACCAACATGTATTTAGCGATATTTTTCTGATATTACTAGGTTGCATCGCTTTTAACAGTGAAAGATTGACTGTGGGACTTAATTGAACTGATTTTGGACTTTGACCTTATAAATGTGATAAATGAGACAATTGGACTCCAAGAAATAACATTCTTCTTAATTTGACATGATTGCTGGAACTCAGCGATTACACTGGGCGCTGTGGTAGCGCATTTTTAAAATTTAGATAAATAAGTCATTTTTACTGTGGGACCAATCCTAGCCGTTAGCGCGCGCTGAAGAAATAAGACAGTTTCAAAAACTACATTTCATTGACTTTCTAACGGTATCAGTCCGTTTGAGTTACAACGGTTGCGTCACATATTCGTACCAACATGTATTTAGCGATATTTTCTGATATTACTAGGTTGCATCGCTTTTAACAGTGAAACGATTGACTTGGGACTTAATTGAACTGATTTTGGATTTGACCTTATAAATGTGATAAATGAGACAATTGGACTCCAAGAAATAACATTCTTCTAATTTGGCATGATTGCTGGAACTCAGATTACACTGGGCGCTGTGGTAGCGCTTTATTTAGAAAATTTAGATAAATAAGTCATTTTTTACTGTGGGACCAATCCTAGCCGTTCGCGCGTGCTGAAGAAATAAGACAGTTTCAAAAACTACATTTCATTGACTTCTAACGGTATCATCCGTTTGAGTTACAACGGTTGCGTCACATATTCGTACCAACATGTATTTAGCGATATTTTTCTGATATTACTAGTTGCATCGCTTTTAACAGTGAAACGATTGACTATGGGACTTAATTGAACTGATTTTGGACTTTGTCTTATAAATGTGATAAATGAGACAATTGGACTCCAAGAAATAACATTCTTCTTAATTTGGCATGATTGCTGGAACTCAGATTACACTGGGCGCTGTGGTAGCGCTTTATTTAGAAATTTATATAAATAAGTCATTTTTTACTGCGGGACCAATCCTAGGCGTTAGCGCGCACTGAAGAAATAGAGACAGTTTCAAAAACTACATTTCATTGACTTTCTAACGGTATCAATCCGTTTGAGTTACAACGGTTGCGTCACATATTCGTACCAACATGTATTTAGCGATATTTTTCTGATATTACTAGGTTGCATCGCTTTTAACAGTGAAACGATTGACTGTGGGACTTAATTGAACTGATTTTGGACTTTGACCTTATAAATGTGATAAATGAGACAATTGGACTCCAAGAAATAACATTCTTCTTAATTTGACATGATTGCTGGAACTCAGCGATTACACTGGGCGCTGTGGTAGCGCTTTATTTAAAAATTTAGATAAATAAGTATTTTTTACTGTGGGACCAATCCTAGCCGTTAGCGCGCGCTGAAGAAATAGAGACAGTTTCAAAAACTACATTTCATTGACTTTCTAACGGTATCAATCCGTTTGAGTTACAACGGTTGCGTCACATATTCGTACCAACATGTATTTAGCGATATTTTTCTGATATTACTAGGTTGCATCGCTTTTAACAGTGAAACGATTGACTGTGGGACTTAATTGAACTGATTTTGGACTTTGACCTTATAAATGTGATAAATGAGACAATTGGACTCCAAGAATAACATTCTTCTTAATTTGACATGATTGCTGGAACTCAGCGATTACACTGGGCGCTGTGGTAGCGCTTTATTTAAAATTTAGATAAATAAGTCATTTTTACTGTGGGACCAATCCTAGCCGTTAGCGCGCGTTGAAGAAATAGAGACAGTTTCAAAAACTACATTTCATTGACTTTCTAACGTATCAGTCCGTTTGAGTACAACGGTTGCGTCACATATTCGTACCAACATGTATTTAGCGTATTTTTCTGATATTACTAGGTTGCATCGCTTTTAACAGTGAAACGATTGACTGTGGGACTTAATTGAACTGATTTTGGACTTTGACTTATAAATGTGTAAATGAGACAATTGGACTCCAAGAAATAACATTCTTCTTAATTTGCATGATTGCTGGAACTCAGATTACACTGGGCGCTGTGGTAGCGCTTTATTTAGAAATTTAGATAAATAAGTCATTTTTACTGGGGACCAATCCTAGCGTTAGCGCGCACTGAAGAAATAGAGACAGTTTCAAAACTACATTTCATTGATTTCTAACGGTGTCAATCCGTTTGAGTTACAACGGTTGCGTCACATATTCGTACCAACATGTATTTAGCGATATTTTCTGATATTACTAGGTTGCATGCTTTTAACAGTGAAACGATTGACTGTGGGACTTAATTGAACTTGATTTTGAACTTTGACCTTATAAATGTGATAAATGAGACATTGGACTCCAAGAAATAACATTCTTCTTAATTTTGATGATTGCTGGAACTCAGATTACACTGGGCGCTGTGGTAGCGCTTTATTTAGAAATTTAGATAAATAAGTCATTTTTTACTGCGGGAACAATCCTAGGCCGTTAGCGCGCCTGAAGAAATGGAGACAGTTTCAAAAACTACATTTCATTGACTTTCTAACGGTATCAATCCGTTTGAGTTACAAGGTTCGCGTCACATATCCGTACCAACATGTATTTAGCGCGTATTTTTCTGATTTACTAGGTTGCATCGCTTTTAATAGTGAAACGATTGACTGTGGGACTTAATTGAACTGATTTCGGACTTTGACCTTATAAATGTGATAAATGAGACAATTGGACTCCAAGAAATAACATTCTTCTTAATTTGGCATGATTGCTGGAACTCAGATTACACTGGGCGCTGTGGTAGCGCTTTATTTA
>JASGCC010003058.1:0-25475 GCA_030067915.1 Hydractinia echinata | reverse complement strand
TTTCAAAATTATAAGATTTGTATGTACAAAAATGAGTCATTTGGTGAACTATAAGTAGAAAATTGCATGGCGTTGTTGTATTACAGAATTGTCGAAAATTATATGTACAACACTGCCGCATTCGGTAGACATAAAGTCAAATATGGCACGCTGCGTTTTTTTTTAAAAAACTTATATGCAGAAAAATGCAACGTTTGGAGGGTAATGAAAGAAGAATTGCGGTTTTATATCAGAATTTCAAAATTTATATGCACGAAAATAGGTCATAAATGGCACGCTCCAGTTTTGTCACAAAAATATGTGATTTATATGCACAAAAAAGAAGCGTTTGATGGATAATAAACGACAAATTGGATGTTGTAACTTTATTACAGAATCGTCGTCGACAATTATATGCACAAAAATGAAGCATTTGGTGGATAATCAGAGAAAAATTACGGTTTTATATCAGAATTTTAAATTTTTATGTACAAAATTGCAGCATTCGGAGGACAGAAGTCAAAAATTTTATGTGATTTATATGCACAAAAATGAAACATTTGGTGAGCAATCCGAGAAAAAATTGCATGTTGCGGTTTTATTACAAAATTATTGTACTACAAAATTATTGTACTCAAACGTACAGTTAATATATCTTGCTGGAGTCACATACAGATGCACGGAAGCTTTGTATTTTATATGTCTAAATAGCCGATAAACATTTTTATACCTTTTTTTCCTTTTTTTCGAGTTTGAGCATTCGTTTTAAAAGGAAAAAACATTTCCTTAGTAAAGCCGAATTGTGGTCTGGTTCGGTATTTACAGTCACAGCCTGGAGGAAAGAAAACAAGCAAACTTGTTAAACACACGTATCTACTTGTATGAGAATATTGGAATGTTTTATGGAAGAAACTTTCGTGGAAAACAGAAATCAAAATCATGCAATTGCGAATATGTCCCCTGAGCTTATAGAGGAACTCCAACCTCAAAAAAACTTTTCTTACATTTGAACTTATATCAGGTGTGGATAATGAATTCAATAACTATTAGTTTCATTCTAACCTAGTATTTCACTTTTCGCGAAAAAAATCGGAGAAGAGATTATAACTAATTTTTAAGAATGACACAAATAAATGTGTTTTAATAATAACAATATTCACAGGCAGTACGTAAGTGATGCAAGAAATGAGTACTACGTTTTCGCAATAATACCATATATTATTATTCCTATCATTATATTTTAAGGGGGACGTCACAAGTAAAAACCAGTAAAATATGTTTTTATTTTCGAAGCATTTTTCATCCTAGAAGTAAGAAGGTAACTTCTCGTCGTCCAGATGAAAAAGAAACAATGGACGCTGTGAATGAAGGTAAATAACTTTAAGTCTTACTCTCTTCATATTTGTGGAACTTCCCCTGAGTGGAGTGTGTTTATCTCAATATAAATATTAGTTCGCATGCTGGTGAGAAAAGAACGATCACAAGTAGAAACATTATTGTTAGCTACAAAAGTTCTCCTTTTGAGCTACGCAGACCCAATTAGGGTCCGCGCTCTACCAGACAACTCTCTGCAACATCAAACAAACCACGCAGTGTTCCTTCTCCCCAGTTTCCCTCACAGAGAGAAATTGCGCCAAGGCGAATCGAAACCCGTTCGCCCACACAAAATGCCAGAGTTATAACCACTAAGCTACCCTGCCATTCAAAACGGCTAACTATTCTATTACTGGCTAATAATTAGTTCTCCTTGAGGGCCTAATTTGCTTGAAAATCTTTCTTGAACTCATCCAAAGTATCACAAAATATTTTTCTAAGATTTTGTAGAAAAAACTTGATATTTAAAAACCTCACGAAAAGGACCATCGATTTATCAAATATATATATCATATATATATATATCAAATATATTTTTACCACCGCATTGCGTGCGCATCGCTACTTGCGGTACCATTTGCGTGACAGACAGACAGACGTATACGGGTATTTATACTAGTCATTAACCCGTGGAAATATCACGGGGTTGCCCGTCTTTATATATCGCTTTTCGTGTTTCCGTAACAGAAGGACAAACAGACGCACGAACAAACAGACGACGGCTATTATTAAGAGACTAGTCGGTAGCCCGTGGAAAGATCCACGAGTTTTACAGTCCTTATATATCGCATTTCGTTTTTCCGTAACAGGATGAGGCTTTCGCGGAAACACAGGACAGCGGAATACGGCTATTATTAAAGGGACTAGTCGTTAGCCATTTTAGTAAACAAACGATGGAGACAATGAGCTGCTCCATTATGTACTGATGTAAGATGTGATTTATTTTAATACAATTTAGCCTAAACGTTAGTAGGACCAATTCTAATTAAACACAACAATACTCCAGCTAAATTAGCTAATTTTTATTATTTTATTATTATTATTATTACTATTATTGATTACTACAACATAATGTAGATAAATGCCTTGTAAATGTTCTGAAATTAAAATTGAAAATATGTAAATAAAATAATAATAGGCCAGCTGCTTAACTAAATTAAAAAACCCTGGGTTAAAAAAGTATTTGAATTTCTACACGGTTTAAATCTTGAAGTCTTGCTGCTACTATATTGACAATGCATAAACTAAATATGTATCTATTTAGCCAAAAGAAACGCCAAAAAAGACTTCCAACAGCATCCGAGGTAGAGAACTTTTCTATTATGCCTCATGCCTCATGCCTCATGCCTCATGAAGCGATAAATTACACTTCTAAAATATTTTTCACTTGCTAAAGCCGATACTAAAAATATCGATATAATAAGAAATATCCCCTGTTTCATACTAAAAGTTAATCCTGATGAGATTGACTCAGTCATAACTCATTTGTTATCTTTAGGTTTTGAAAAAACTGGGTGCTGCAATAGATACTCAAAGCACAGTCTCGGGTACGTGGCTTGAATATATTAAAGATCTGTGTACCCCATGTTTAACAATTTCTTAAAATATTTACTTTACATTTATATAGGCGTTGATTTTGTTTGCACAGAAAGGGTATTTTGTGCGAATGGAAAAGAAAAAATTACCCTAGAACCTGGTATGTTAATGCCTAAATTTCCTTGTCAACTATGTGTATAACAATTAAGTAAGACTAGAATAATGAGCGTAGATACTAGCGTTAATAAGTGTTAATATTTATAGAATCTCGTGAAGAAAAGACATCGACTACAGATTTCTTTGTAAGTCAGTAAATGCAGTACCGAATTTAGTTAAACTTACAAATGTAGTGAAATATTATAGGTAGCTTAGTTGCTCAGTTTTTTTGATAAAACGTAGAAAAGCGATGCCGCTATTCTAACACATTGTTAACTTAGTAGTACGTCTCTATTTTACACTAAATAGAAAAGATAAAGACAGTTTAGCATATTAGTATATACCTGTAGACGAAACCGTCCATCGAATAACTTAAGAATTCCAACCTTATTTTTTCAATGAAGCAATCTTTCAATAAATGTTTTCGTGTTTTAGCTAATCTGTGTAGTTACAAAATGTTTGGGTTGGACATTTTGTAAACGTATATCTATATTATTAAAACAAAAAGTGTTACGCAAGGTTGTGTTTAGCCCGCATTATATTTTTCATTTATTTCAAGTATTAGTTTGGACTTTTTATAAAACAGATATTGCATTATTATTTTGTATACATAATTCAAGAGGAAGAGCAGCGAAAGCATCTCGTAATAACGCAATTCCAAAAGTCCCCAACTTAAAATTAGTATGTCTCAGGACCTAATTTTTAGTTTAATTTTAAGCAACTTTTTTTTATTTGTGAACGAAAAAATGTTTTTTGTTATGCGCAGGAATTGAATACTCATGTTGCAAAAAAGAGGTGTGATGAAGTAACCAGTGGTGATTCCATCAAGGAAATGGTATGTGTAACTAGATGTCTGGTTCTTGCAAAATGTTGATTGTTAAATTACATTTATTTGTAAACAATCATTTTTCTTTTGCTGCTCAGGAATTAGATGAAGATGTTTTGAATGACTCTGTTGTGTATGAAATCAAAAACATTTCCAACAAGAAATTGGTATGTGTAGATATCCCATTCCTACACAATGTTCATTTTTATGTGAATCTTTTTGTCATTTGTAAACGATAAAAATATTTTGTCTTATGCGCAGGAGATAAACACCTTTGATGCTGCAGAAAAGAAGTGTGATGGAGTACTCAGTGGTGATTCCATCAAAGAAATGGTATGTGTAACTAGATGTCTGGTTCTTGCAAAATGTTGATTGTTAAATTACATTTATTTGTAAAAAATCATTTTTTTGTTACTGCGCAGGAATTAGATGAAGTTGTTTCAAATGGCTCTGTTGTTTATGAAATCGAAAACAATTCCAACAAGAAATTGGTATGTGTAGATATCCTATTCCTACAAAATGTTCATTTTTATGTGCATCTTCTCGTCATTTGTAAACGATAAAAATATTTTGTCTTATGCGCAGGAGATGAACACCTTTGATGCTGCAGAAAAGAAGTGTGATGGAGTACTCCAGTGGTGATTCCATCAAAGAAATGGTATGTGTAACTAGATGTCTGGTTCTTGCAAAATGTTGATTGTTAAATTACATTTATTTGTAAAAATCATTTTTCTGTTACTGCGCAGGAATTAGATGAAGTTGTTTCAAATGGCTCTGTTGTTTATGAAATCGAAAACAATTCCAACAAGAAATTGGTATGTGTAGATATCCCATTCCTAACGTTCATTTTTATGTGCATCTTTTTGTCATTTGTAAATGATAAAAATATTTTGTCTTATGCGCAGCAGATAAACACCCTTGATGCTGCAGAAAAGAAGTGTGATGGAGTAATCAGTGGTGATTCCATCAAGGAAATGGTATGTGTAACTAGATGTCCAGTTCTTGCAACATGTTGATTGTTAAATTACATTTATTTGTAAAAAATCATTTTTCTTTTACTGCGCAGGAATTAGATGAAGTTGTTTCAAATGGCTCTGTTGTTCATGAAATCGAAAACAATTTCAACAAGAAATTGGTATGTGTAGATATCCCATTCCTAACGTTCATTTTTATGTGCATCTTTTTTGTCATTTGTAAACGATAAAAATATTTTGTCTTATGCGCAGCAGATAAACACCCTTGATGCTGCAGAAAAGAATTGTGATGGAGTAATCACTGGTGATTCCATCAAGGAAATGGTATGTGTAACTAGATGTCCAGTTCTTGCAACATGTTGATTGTTAAATTACATTTATTTGTAAAAAATCATTTTTCTTTTACTGCGCAGGAATTAGATGAAGTTGTTTCAAATGGCTCTGTTGTTCATGAAATCGAAAACAATTCCAACAAGAAATTGGTATGTGTAGATATCCCATTCCTACAAAATGTTTATTTTTATGTGAATCTTTTTGTCATTTGTAAACGATAAAAATATTTTGTCTTATGCGCAGGAGATAAACACCCATGATGCAAACAAGAAGTGTGATGATGTAATCAGTGGTGATTCCATCAAAGAAATGGTATGTGTAACCATAAACTAGATGTCTGGTTCTTGCAAAATGTTGATTGTTATGTTTCATTTGGCGTCTTATTCCTGCCCAAATATTACAACATAATATGAAAATTTAGTGTAATTGTTGTTATATGAAAAATATTATTTTGTCGCATGCATAATTTATGTGGAGAAAAGCTTCTGGTGGTTATAGAATAAATAAAATCCCCAAGTTATGTAAAATAACCCTAACTGCCTTTACTTTAGTTTTGCGATAGCAGTAGTGACGATGGCGAATCAATTTTAGGAGGTTTGGTCTCCAGTTTTGTTGAGAATAAGGTATATTTATTATTTATTTCACGTGCTTATGTTATTGATTCTTAAAACAACATCCAAAGAGGTTGTGGTTTTAAGGTGGTAGAACCGTTTTTAAAATATATTTTATGTCATAATTAGTTACTAAATATTATTTTTAGACTATATATCTAATTTTTTCTGTTATAATACACTTGTTACGATTTTATAACTATCACCAAAAAAATCAGCTTCAACAATTCCTCTTTAAGTTAAAATGTGATGAATAATTTAACTAATTCTGCCGAATATAGCGCGCTTGTGAAATTATACAGAAAGAAATGACGTAATTATTAAATAGAAACGAAAACAAAAAAGATGGTGCATAAAGTTAAAAAAAAATCTCTATAGCGCATCACCCCGAGAGCTCTAACATCTGATATCATTTTTTGTTTCCCTTCTCCAAGAAGGCGGAATTTTCTTCGTTTTGAATATTTTTCTTGTGGCAGGAGCTAGATGCACCATGATGTGCTAATGAGATTTCTTTTAAAACAAACAAAAAAGGCTATTGTGAAAATATATAAAAAAGGTTTGTTTTAAAGCAGAAGTCAATGAAAAATTATAATGTTGTAAAAAAAAAACTACTTATTTTCTTCTCTATTGCCTATTTATAAATGAGTTGACACAGCAAATTAAAAAATCAAAACTGCTTCCATGTACCTGTAGACCAATATTTTCAAGAATTAACAAAAAGAATTCGTATAAATAACACACTGACTGAAAAATCCATCTCTTTGAACGGCTAAAAATGGGTTACTGCCACCTTACCTTCACTTTTTATTGAACGAGCTTTAAACTGAAATATCTTAGCACAACAGCAGAATCAATTTTCAAACAAAAATTAAATTGTGATTGTGATTATTTTTTAAATATAATCTTACTTTCCATTGATAAAATAATTGTGTCACCCATGAAGACTGCTTTCTCTGTGAATAATTGTCGTATGACATTTGGTACAATGGGTTTTTGGTCGAGTAACGGACTTCGGACATCATTTGATAAGATTGGGTGTGTCAGTTCCGTGAAGTTTAGCGTTGAAGTTGTCTTATCTGAGTGGAAATGGATATTGTTTTCATCAGAACCATTTCTTTAAAATTGTAAATGTTTTCAAAAGTTGAAAAGGAAAAACTTTACCAGTACATATTCGTGGATTTTATTTTAGAACGATAATGCTTATGATCAGTAAAATCTGGTAAATATTTCAAATAATAGAGACACTAAAAGCAATATATTGGTAATTTTATCCTTTATACAGATGACCCTGCCTCTTTGATAAAGATATGAAAAATCTAAATTTAGTCTTTAAATTACACATAATTCGGTCTGCAAAGTAGAGTCATCAATAATGTACTCTAAATGAGTCTAAAAAAAATGTTTTATTCTGGAATTTATCGTGAAATGTTAAAATGTGTAAACAAAGGAAATATCGGGAATTTTAAAGGTCGGTTATTATATATGTTTACCTGCATTCTGAATTAATTCGATTTAACTCCATTTCCGACTTTTATCCGAGAAACTTTTACTTAATTAGAGATCATCCATGAATTTTCCTTTAGGCCTATCTTTTGTTAAATGTTGTAATTCTGTGTATCTTTTTAAGTTAAACGTTTCAAACAAACTGATTCGCGATAATTAATTTTGAAACAGATAATTGCAGGTCATAAATGTTTATAACGCTACTATAAGAACATACTTTATAAGAATATCTAGTTAAAATTTCAGTTTACAATTGGTCTATTGTATAGAACAATTGAGAACTAAATATGATTGATCAACCTGGTTAGAATTTTGATATTGTCATAAGAAACGTGTGTGTTAAAGCTAATTAATTTATAAATTTAGTCTGTTGGCTGTGACTCTGGATTATTTGGCGATTTTCCTGAATTTGAAATGACAAGAAATGAGGTATTGTGATTTTTCTGCATTTGTAAACTTTTCACAATGGTTTAATTTATTCCGATTTTCGTCGCGTATTTTCCTCTTAATTCTTTCCTTTCCGGAAGATGTATTTTGTAAAGTAACTATATCACATTTTAGACAATTGCCAATGACATGAGTTCGATTGATGTCGATGTCCAGGTTAGGCACTTTATTTATTCATTTTCTTTAATAAAAGAAAAACGTGCGAGAGGATTTGTTTGCGTGTTTTGCAATTTATGGCCTTTTTCCAGAAAATTAACGTCGAAACATAATATAGACCTTCGATTCTCAAATATTTTCAACACAGCTTAAAAATAATTCTCTTAAGAAATTGCTGGTGAAACGTCCTTATTAATTGTAGCAATAATACATAAAATAAATCCTCTTCGTTTGCTCTTTTTAGTATGATGTGAATTGTAAGGGAAAGAAAAAATATAAGCGTCGAGAAGACTATGATCGACCTTCTAGACTCTGTATTTTCTGTGGTGAGTTTCAAGGCAGTTCGAAGCTAACCCGGCACATTGAAAGAGTACACAAAGAAGAAGAACGCGTGAAGGAAGCAATGGGCATGACAAAAAAGGCCAGGTTGGATAGATTCCAAACCTTTAAAAGAGAAGGTATTTTCAAGGCCAATAAAAACCAGGCCAATTGTGTAACGCCTAAGTACCATAGAGAGAAGATTGCCAGTAAGTGGACCCAAATTAAATATTGTGGCATATGCAAGGCGTTCATCGGCAGTAGGGGTTTTTATAAACACCAAATAACTTGTCAAAAAAACAGTTGCAAGACCACCATTTCTGTTCCTGTTGAATTGCTAAGTGTACCGGACAAGTTACAACTATCCGAAGAGTTCAAGCTGCATATAATTGGTAAACTTAGAAACAATACGGTTGGCAAAAAATGTAGGTCTGATGAAACCATTTTAAAAATCGGATCGATATTTTACGGGCGAATTAGGAGGAAGAGGGACAAAAGAGTGCAGTATAGGAAGACTGTTAGAATTGAGATGAGAAGACTGGGCGGGTTATATTTAGAATTTTTGACACATGAAGTGAATCAGGTACACAAAAATGCAGCAGACATGTTCCTGCGGTGTAATTTCCAAGCTTTGCGATTGGCTATTGAAGAAGTGGCAGTATCAGAAGCTGGAGCGTTAAAGGCTGGATTGAAACAAAACCTACTTTATTTATTGAAGAGGAGTGCAAAAGTTCTGAAAGCATTTTTTCTTTCCGAAGACAACGATGAGCAGGCCAACGAGTTAGAAAAATTTGTCCAAATTTTCGAATTGTGGGAAGACTTTATATTTGGAGATGCACAATATATATTGAATAAAAGGCGCCAAACAAATCTCCGGAAACCGGAGAAGCTGCCGGACGAAGATGATGTAATGGTGGTGAGAAATCACGTGATAAAAATCATGCTTCACGAAAGTCAGAAGACTTTCGACTTCATTGAGGAAAGAGATTTTGTGGCAATACGAGACAGTGCGTGCACAAGATTAACGCTGCTGAACGCACGAAGAGGAGGAGAGCCTGCCCGACTCACAATCGATGAGTGGACTGAAGCTATGAATGATGAATGGATTGACAAGCAAAGGTCAGAAAGTTTGGATGAATTAGACCAACTCCTAGTTAAGTCCTTGAAGAAATGTTACATGACGGGGAAGGGAAACAACCATCTGGTCCCTTTGCTTATACCAGAGGACACCATTCCAGCTTTGAAATATCTGTGCGACGAAGCTAAACGTCAACAGGCTGGAGTGAACAAAACTAATAAATATTTATTCCCAAGTACCAGAAATTCCGAGGATCATGTTTCTGGCTGGCACTCGTTACACCGTGTTTGCGATGCTTTGCCGCTAAAAATGCCGCAAAACTTAAAGGCCACAGCAAATCGCCACAGAATAAGTACATTGTTTGCAGCATTGGACCTAAGCAAAAATGAAAGAGAACAGTTTTACCGCCATATGGGACATAGCAAAAATATAAACCAGAACATATATCAAGCGCCGTTAGCCTTGGAAGAAGTTACCAAAATTGGCAAACAGTTGTTAGCCATAGACAAAGGTTAATAAAACTTTCTTTATCTTTATATTTTCTAGTTTACATACAGCGAAATTTCCTATGCGTTGCTAACATGAATTTTGGACAACTTTGATATTATTATTTCCAGCACTTACCAACTTAGCATTAGCTATTAACGACTTTGACTTTTAACCACACTGTCAGCTTTAAACTCTGAAATTGGGGAAAATCGGATATTCGGGCATGTTTTTCATGCAAACTTTGTAAAAACCGGAAAATATGTAAAATAGCTTTTATTTGTCAGAAACAGAATGCTAAAATTTGTTCTAGGAAGTAATTCAATGTTAGACAGACAGTGGTATTTCCGTCAATTCTCAAGCTTTCGATGACGTGCTCACTTTAGCAAAAATTTATTGCTGCCATTTTTTTCCTTTTATGGTAATAATATACACTGTACGAAGTTTGATTCGATTTGGACAAAGGTATAAAACGTTATAGACCGCCGGTCATAAGCGAATAGGGTTAAACTTTAGGTTTCTGCCATGATTAACTTGGCACTCTTGTAGTATGTCAATTTCCTATGGCGCTATTAGAAGATTAAATCTGCTTAAAATTACTGAAGTGACGCAGTAAAAACTTTGTAAAATAACTTCTTTTGAAGAAATAAAATATAGCGTATGTTTCAGGTTTTAACAAGAAATCTTAGCGGCTTTCTAAAACTTACCCGTAAAAAACTCGAAAATAAATAAACAAGCGTAACTTTTTAAATAACTTTCTGCATATTCAAAACATAAACTTTAGCTATATCTTTTAAATTTTGAACGTTCTTTAGTCGTCGTTTGAATATTTTACAATTTTTTTTTTTTTATGTAACCAAATGACGATTAAGTTTCATAACCGAAGTGAATAACGTTACAATTGCTAAATAAATGTCATTCTACGTTCTTTTTTGATATGTTTTGTTAAGAACTAACGCTAACACTTAGCCACTTTTAAATAATATATGGTCTTGATTAGCTGCCTCTTCGTGTTCACATGCACTTAAATTAAAAGCTAACTTAGATCTTTAATCTCGTGCGCCATCATCATTACAAGAGAAATGGTAAGCAATGACATTTTGCTACCCAACACTCTGCTTTGCTTCTCAATATGACTGGATAATAGTCCTAACTGTAGTTGTTACATTCATTACAAATGATAAATTATTTGTGATAAAAATAATAACAAAAATTCAAATATTAGCCAATATCTAAGAAAATGAGATAATTAAGACATTTGTGTAGTAAAACCTGGATATTATTAGGGAGGCTTTGTCAATATTTAATAATATTTCATTTTTCTGTTCAAGGAGAAGGAACAAAGAAGCATACATTGTTCGGAAAAAGAAAAAGCAAAAAACAAGGTAGTTAATATTAACCTTAAAAGGCAATTTTCATTACAGCATTTTTGTGCACAGCCCGCAGCGCAAAGGTTGTTAGATGCCGCAGTGTCCAAAATTTGGTAACTTCAGGAGTTTAAATGATGATGAGTTTAATTTTGTTATTGTTGTTTTACTATAGTTGCAGGAAGAGTATTAAATAAGAAATCACTGTTGGAGATTTCAGACTCAGAGCAAAATACTTCTGACGGTAAGAAGAGGCATTTTATATTAGGTTTATGCTCATCGTTTGGTGAGCATAAACCTAAAAGCATAAACTACGAACCGCAAGTGTTAAAAGTGTTATACAGGAATTTTGGATTTTCTTAAAATAATATTCATTTATTTATATATTTATATATTTATATAAAAAGCATAAGCTTTTCGGCTAAATTTCATCGTTTTGTTTTTCGCATTAACGCTAAACATATTCATTATGCGTAATTTAGATGAAAATGGAATGGAAACGAAAATGGTAAAAAGAAGAAAATACAGTACCAGAGGTTTGTTTATTCTTTTTCTTTGAAATTGCTATGGGGAAAGCACCGATTAAATTTGCTAACTGTCATGCTTCAATTACGTTGGTGAAATGCTACTAGTTCTAAAATCCTTTTAAGTGCTTCCTCTTCCATATCCCAATTCCTCTCCTCTGCTCCTCTCCTCCACTTTTCCTTTGACTTTTATTTAGCCAGATTTCACCAATAAGGTAATAGTAACAAGACATTTTTTGTAGCACAATGTTCTGAAGGAGATGATCTCATGAATAGCCACAGATCATCAGAGTCCGATTTCGGCGAATCGAGTGGTAAGTCTCATCCTAAGCTACAAAATAACTGTTTACAAGTTTTCTCAAATTACGTACGTCATTTTAGATTTGAAATCTCCTTCAAAAAGACAAAGGGCAGACAAATCAAAAAAAAATCTTATTTCCTTGGGTATGTGTCACAATATTACTTTGTTTCCGTCGGGCAGCACACGACTAAAGATATTCTATAAATATTGCTCAGCCTCAACTCGAAATTTTATTTTTATTTTGATACCTTTTATTTAACCCCAAATTTTGCTTATAAAAACAAACGAATAGAATTTTAAAGTACTTTTGAGCCAATAGAATAATGGGCAATTTTTTTTAACCTGATAAGCATTTTTAAAACCGGTAAATACAATACCCCATTCAGAATTAGTTCATGGTGTCATGCATAATTAGTGGAACTTCTCTAATCTAACGAAAGATCCGTTTTCAAAAATATACAAATTTCTAAAGAACTTTTCAAGCTCTTTCATATGAAATGTTTTTGTTTTTCTTCGCGCAAGGTAAACTTTAAGGTGATTCAAACGTCATGTTCCTTGTTTGCCAAATTAGCACAATTTTTTGCTTGCATAAAATTGAAGGAAAGTAATTTACCGCATGTAAATATTAATATTTTAGATCTTCTGCAGCACAAGTCATTGACTTGGAATCAACAAACCACTGAAGATTTCTTTAAACAGTTTGGTGTTTTTGTTAGACGCATTAATGCGGAACCTATGCCAAGTAAGTGTTAAACATTGCCATTGAACCATGTCCTTTTTGATTTCACTTGTGGCAATACAACATTATGTTTTACATCTTATTAGGTTGAAATTGTTATATTCCCTAAAATTGAGTTGGAAATAAACATATTATTGCTTTCCCTACTTTAGGTCGTATCGCGATGGAAGCTTTCGTTCAACGACACAACTTAAAATGCTCATACGAAAAAGTCCGTAACAAAATCAACAACGAAAGGGCGAAACATGACAGAATTGTAAAGTCGAATCTCAAAAATTTAAATATTTAATAAAATCAATATAAAAAACATATAACAACCGAATTAACAAAGCGAAAAAAGAGGCTTGATTTTCAAAAACATGATCCTCGGCGTTCCGTATAAGCAAAATCGCAGTCTGTTTCGCATTTAATATTTTAACAGCCAACGATAGATTTTGTTTAGAATTTGCGAAAGTTTATTTCTCAATGTTTCCTAATGTGGACGGCTACACGTGTTGGTCATGTGGCATTATTTTTTGGAAACAATATAGCTACAATCTTCCACAAAAATTATATCTCCGACCCTCAATGTTTAAAAAAGCTTTTTGGCGCAGAGCAGTGTCATTTACATGTGACTGTACCAACCTATACAGACATGAAGTGAACGAGCAGTATATATTATCTGTAGAATATGTGTTGTTTTTCTCATTTTGCAAAACCTTTTGGTCCTTGAATTTTGGATTAAAATGGCTGGAGCCAAAATAATTTAAAGAGGACTGTAGCAATATAGTTGATTAGTTAAATAGTTGAATTACCTTTCTTACTATGTAGTATGTTTAGCTAAAAAATCTGTCTAAGAAATCTCTTATGCTAACTAACTACCTAGTTTTATAAAAATATAGAAAATTTGTAGAAAATGACCAGATGAAATAGCTGGGAAACATATAATTTCGACCAAACGCTGAAATCCTATAGAAATTATATCACGCTTATATAATGACGAAAGGTTTCGCTGTGTTCAGCTCGCTTCGTTCCGTAGAAATTAGTGATTTTATTTCATGACATTATATTAAAAACTATGCAATTATAATATTTCTCATTTTGAATCTACGAGTAGTTCAGAAGTCATTCTCGACCCCAGAGCTCTTTGAGATAAACTCGAAAGTAATTTCGAGGTTTTAATCTCAAAGAGCTCTGGGGACGAGAATGTTCAGAAGTGATATGTATTTATAAATTGTTCCAAATAAATTGTTCCAAATAAATGTAAAGTTTTACAGAAAAAAAAATGATTATCTGAATTGGTGTAATAATGAATTGTTTAATTCAATGAAAACATGCATGCCGCAAATAAAACGAATGTTAAGCTTGGTTTTCACTATGGGATAACGAGGAGCTAAGCATAGTGAGCATGGCGCTAAAACTTAAGCAAATAGTGTGAACGTAAAAGTACCTGCTTAGCTCACAGCTCAGCTCTTGGTTAGCTCATCGTTAGCCGATTTTTTAATATATTTTTATTCCGGCTAACAGTGAGATAAGCTCACTTTCAGCATCATCAAAGGAAGCCGTCACAAATCGTGCTCAAAGCGATTTAAGTTTTTAAAAATAGTAGTATGTTTCGTTGTGAAAGGTGATTTTAGAACTAAAATGGCTTACAAAATAAAACAAAACTGACGTTTAAGTTGGCTTTCAGGGTGAAAGATTTTCCTTGTCCTTTGAGAAAGCGATAAAAAGGCGTGGGAAGAAGTGGCTAATTCTCTTGAATTCCTTAAAAAGTAGTTTTCTTCGAAGTAACAATAAAAACAAGACTTTCTTTTTTTTATATCTCCTTCTCGTTTCAGTTTCGGGTACAAAAGAGCTAACGATGCGCTGCTGTGTGAACGTGAAATGAATATATCAGGTACCCGCCGCTCAAAAATTGAAATCGACTAACACATCATGCGCACTATGGTTAGCTCATCGTTAGCCCCATAGTGAGAACCACGCTTTAAGACGACTCAAAATAAAAATAAAATCACAAATTATTGTTTTAATTATATATTCTCTAACTAAAATGTTTATACATCACTTTTTTCGCTTTTGAAGATCAGTGTGACGTAATATAAAACATTAAAGTATTAATTCAACTGGAATTCATAATGATCTTAACTTTTGAAATACACAAAGGACAATATTATAAGAACAATGAATATTAAGGTGTTGAACACAAAGCTTCTAGTTTTTGGCTGAAAGCTCGGACAAAATCCTGACCTTCTGGGATTTAAGTGAAGATATGCGTATCTCGGACGCGGTTAAGAAAATTGACGTTGACCCATTTTAAAAATTAAGCTCAGGTTTGGAAAAGATCTCTTTTTGTTTTGTAAATATTTTGTATATTTTCTATACTTCCATATGCTAATAAAAATACCATCACATCCATATAAATCTTAGTAAAATCATTTTTTATCATTCTGGCTATAACTGACGTAATATAGCAGACCAGCTAACGTGGTCAGTGTCAGTAGATAGCAATAGCTAGGCAGCACTTTTCTCAAGTTTTTCATTTAGCCAGCGTTATTACTTCCTGTGTTATCTTTTACCAACTTGAAGCTAGCCACAAAGTAGTAAGGAGGCATATAGCTATAGATCTTAGATCTAGTAATAATAACCCTGCAAATTTTAGCTACAATCCTCTGCTCAACAAAGTATCTTTTCCATACATCATAATTTATTGTGTCAGCTTCAATGTTTACGTTTTAATGGGATTTCCACTCTTGTGTATAAATCTGAAAAAATGGACAGATAATGAAATGCAGACTATATAGAAGAAGAAAGTTAACAGTTATGGAGAACTGATAATTAGCCTGTAACAGGATAGTTAGGTCGACGCTTATACGGCTATAATACGGTGATCTTTTTTGCTTAAATATCCACAATAGTGTATGCGTTTCCCATGTTTCTCATGCCTGACTACGTCTTTCAATGTTTTTTTATTTATATACTCAGAGTTGTTGTTTCAAGAGCATTCATAAATGTTATGAATAAAGTATTTACAATGCAAGCTCAAATAGAACCTGTCTTTGTGGTGATACAGGTTTATGTATTCAACCTTGTGTGCTTAGCCAAGAGAGGTAATTAATTGGCATGGTAAACGACAGACTGTAGCCTGTTTATTATTTTATTTAATCTGAAGTTAGACGGGTGTTTTTCCTTTTAAATAGCATTTCTAAAAGGGTTTCTCATTGGATGTGTAACACACGTACCTATATCCTGACATAACATTAGTTTTGCAACCTTTAAAACAGATTAAGTAAAATAAAATATGTCGTCCGACATCACAGACCTCTGCGAGAGCTACATAAAAAAAAACCAGCTTCGTTATA
The DNA here is from genome assembly GCA_030067915.1 of Hydractinia echinata. NCBI lineage: Eukaryota > Metazoa > Cnidaria > Hydrozoa > Anthoathecata > Hydractiniidae > Hydractinia > Hydractinia echinata. The sequence goes on along the minus strand of JASGCC010003058.1, from coordinate 9,429 downwards.
ACTTTAGTTCCCCAGCTTCATAGCTGTACATCTATCTTGTTTTACCGTCATATGGAAGTTTAGAATTTGTGAAATTAAGAACCGCTCAAACTAGTGTGATGATGATGGCGGTTTAGAAACTGCGCCATGTTAATGTTATTTTAAAAAAATTCTGAACGTTTATTTGCGTCAAATATGGCATTGGTGGACAATAAAAAAATACATATAACGGCAATTTTAAGACTTTTTTAAGCTTCAGATGTCTTTTAAAGGAGGAGGGTTACAAAAAAACAGAGGATGATGTATGAAACGATAAAAGGCAAAAGTTAGGACAGAAAAAGAAAAGAATATTAATTAAATATATGCTAAATAAATATAAGTAAAAAATATATCGTTGATATATACACAAAATAATGTCCATGTGAGTCCGCTATTAACTAAATTTTCCTTTTTATATTTATAGTTCTTTTGATCGTAAGAGTTTTTTTGTAAAGTTATGAAATAGCTTAGTTAATTAAGCTTTCTTCGAGGATATCTAATTCATATTCTCTCAAACGAAAGCTTAGAAGCAAACATATGTTAGAGCAAAGCCCTAATAACCATCAACCAATGAGCACAAAGCTCGCGTGCTTACATGTTACCCTCTTAAATAATAAAAAGAATTAATTATATTTGTTCCGGTGAGTGAAGCCACTCGCTTAAAACAAAAGATTTTCCGATATTTTACCACAGTGAGCAAAGAACAATAGAATAAACCAATCAAAAAGCCGCGGTCAGAATTCTGACCGCAGAAAAGTCGTTTGAGACCCAGCGTAATTTTTTCCACCTTAACTATTCCGATTTCCTGGCGGTAAGAAAAATTATGCTGAGTCCCCTAGCTTGTTATACGATGGACTTTGAAAAACACCCGGTTGAATTTTACCATTCTGCAGCATTCGCAGAACCACAGACAGAATTATTACACAAAATATGCCTGTTAAAGCATCACGTAAGTTTCTAAAACTTCTCTCAACATCATAGTTCCCATTAGATGCTGACAGTAAAACAAAAACAAAAATCTCGTCAAGTTAAATCAAGTAGCTGACAAAGCGTAAAATGTGCTGACGTGTGCAATAAAAAGCCTGGTTGACATCAAAAGACTGTTTTTTGAATTTGAGACAACTTATGCAAAATATATACATTTACTATAATAGCATCATTTGGTAGACATGTCTACCAAATGATGCTATAAGTGATAATATATATGGTCCGTGTCTACCAAATGAGCCTCTTAGGAAAGGCAACGATATTGGTGACATGGCAATGTATTTTTTAATCTCGGTAATACCTTCACATACCCCCATGCAAAATGAAAGTTTTGGAGGTGATGTACGAAATTATTTACTTATAATTGACGTAAATATTTAGAAATTATGTATTGTCTACCAAATGCTTCATTTTTTGACTTTGCGACCAAATGATGCTATTAGTAGTATATATATATATATATTATATAATAATATTTTAAACATTTTCCTGATTCTTTTTTTGGTTTGCGAAGTTCTTTTCCTGCAAAAAATTTCTGAAAATAAAGTTCAGAAATTACTTATTTTTAAAATGTAAATTTAATTTGTTTCAAATTGTGGTTTTGACATTTTCATGTAAGAGTTTTGTGGGCAAAGACATAAATCAGTATGCTAAAAGAACTGACTTTTCTTAATTTAGAATTACTAAACACAACCATTTTTTTACATTTAGTGTAAACTTTTGTGCGTATGGCCATATTTAATACACCAAAAGAGCTACTTTGTTGATTTCGATTTTATACTCTTTGTAAGCTTATTTTTTTCTTCTTTTGACATTTTGAATCTTATTGTTGTAGAAGGCATATAATATACAATATATGCATATAAAAAAATGGAATTTTGCAAATTTCTGTTTTACCACTCAATTTTTACATTTTATGTAAATTATTTGGGACAGAATGGTATGAGATACACCAAAATAACAATGGCATGATATATACTGATAGAACTGATTTTTGTTGTGTTAGATGTTATATCTGAACCTTTTTGACATTTTATGTTAATTTTGCGAGGAAACTCCATATATACACAGAAGAAGAATTCGATTTTACACCTTGCAAGCTGTGTTTTTCTATATTTTGTATAAATTCTTACCACGAAGGACTCTGTGCAATATACCGAAATGACTGATCCTTCTCGATTTAAATTTGATGTGTTCCAAATCGTAGTTTTTTGAAATTTTGTGTAAGATTTAATGGGTAAGGACAACATGCAAAATGTCAAAAAAACTGATTTTTGTTGAATCAGAAGCACTCCCTACAACCATTCTTTTTTTTACAGTTTGTGAAGCTTTTGTGGGGAAAGAGTGTATGCAGTATCATCGAAATAACTGATTTTTGTTGCAAACCTTTTCAAACTTTGATTTTGTTATTAACCTCTAATCTTTTACATTTTGATCAAACTTTTTTGGTCCAAAATAAGATAATTTAGTATTATTTAGAATTTGTATTTTGTGTTGCAAATTTGGTGCAAAAATTGACATAAAATGAACTGTTAGATTGATTGTTGTTGTTTAACCATGACTCATTATATATAACTGAAACTTTTTTTTTGCAATTCTTATTTGACTAATTAGCCAAAAAAAATTTTTTGCCAATTAGTTTCACACCATACAAGCTGTTTTTTATATATATTTTATGTAAACATTTGTAACCGATTACTATGTGAGATTTGAAATTTTGTGTAAGACTTTATTGATGGTAAAACAGCATGCAAGTTGCTAAAGACTGATTTTTATTAAGTTCCGGTTTACAAATTGTTTTTTGACATATTGTCTAAAGTTTAGTGAGGAAAGACTGTATGCAAAATATCAAAAAACTTTTTGTTGCATTATAATTTATCCTTGCAATCCATTTTTTTACACCTTAGATAAAAAATTCTGCCAGAGGCACAATTTATTGTTTATTTTTCACATTTGTGTCAACCTTTGGCAGGGTTTGCAATAAACTAACTGATTTTAAGATATATATATACATTGAGAGAGATTTGTGTTTGACATTGATCAGCGATTTTTGTATGTGACATTTTGAGTGATTTAAATTTTATGGGTGAGATGTATTTTGAAATGCTTTGGTAAACTTCTTTCCGAATAATTTTCGCATTGTCAGAGGGTCAGAGCAAGTAATTTAAATGTCACATAACTGCAGTTGTTGGACACCTTCATTTTTTTGGGCATTTATATAATAATGCAGATTGTAAGATTTGCACTGCTGTATTGTTTGTTTTTTGATGGACGTATATCTGTTACATGAATTAAATGAGAAATACAGTGGATTCTTCCACGGGAAACAGCTAGTATATTATTATTTATCATCTATACCTTTTTAATTTATTTTTTTATTTTTTTCGTTTTTATCCTGTTATGTTATGTTATCCTGTTGTCTGTTTAACAATAACTAGACCCAAAGTTCTGCAAAAACACTTTACCTTTAATTTTAAATAAAATATTCATGAGTTATTAATTATTCATACCGTTTAAGTGGGCGTAACCATGATTCTTGCAGGTAAAAGCAAAGGTTTTTGATTTGCTTTTTCTCGAAATAAAATTTTTAGTCGTAACGGTATATATTTTTGTCGAACACTCCCCTCCATCTTGTCGAAATTGTATGAAAACAAGTTTGTTGCGACAATTATATCTTTGGCTACAAAACTTTGCTTTTTCTAACGCAGAAAGTGAGGAAATATCGAGTTATTGATCTATCATGCTTAAAAGTAGATAAATCAGTCATAAAACAGCTATGGTAACACAAAATATGCGATATTTTTGGAACCACGTGTTGTTTTGAGTAAAAAAAGCAAAGTTTTTTAGAGCTGAATAACCCAGTAAACACGAGACGTCTTAAACACGTCTTTAAAACGTCTTTTAAAGACCAGATGAGACGTCTCTAAGACGTCTCTGACCCGTCTAAAAGCGTAACGCCTAAAGACGTCTTTGAGAAACGTAAAAAAGACGTCTTTTTGCGACGTGTTAAAGACGTTTTAAAGACGTTTTAGAGACGTTCCCGTAGGTACCAAAACGTCTATAAGACGTCTTTATTTAGTCTGTTTCAAACGTTATACTGCCAAGGCAGGCCTGCTTTAAATAATTTTAGCCTATGCGTATTAGGATTTTAGTAATTTAATTCTGATGGAGGTGTGACAAACCAAAACAAGAAAAGGGTTAAGAAAACGATGATGAAGTATTTAATAGAAAATTTATATTTCTATCATTTATATAAATAAAAAGTTTAATAAGAATAAAATAATATCACATACAAGCTTTTTTATAAGCAACAACAACGAAAACAAAATCATTACTTTCGGAAACGTTTTTTGTTCTAAAAGATGAATGTTCAATGAGCAACAGATAAGCAACATCAAGCATTTAAAACAGAAAAACCTAAGCTGCATTAAGCTAAACTGCTGTTTTGCTTATAAAAAAAGCGTGCATAATACAAAATATACAGTGTAGCTAATACTACAAAATTAAAATTGTTGACCATAAACAATAACAGTTAGTATCTTTGAAGGTTGTCTTGAACAACAGCGTCATTTTATTTTCGCCAATCAGTAACACTTCGGTCTGAGCCCTGCTTGTAAAATATGTCTGTCATATTGTGCATGTTGGATGATGTGTTTATTCTTTGAAGTTATATCCAAACAACCCTTTAATAAAATGCATTTCAGTCATTACACCAATATATAAAGTAGCTACTGCTTTTTTTTTTCAAGAACAAACTTTATAGGTCTAAAACTTTAGAACATGTGTAAACTAAGCATTTAAAGTATTATTTTCCCAAGTATTGATGAAAGCTCCCCTTGATTTAAAACTCGCTTAAAATAAGTCGTAAGCATAATCTTCCGCGTGAAAGACCAAAAATCGCGAATGTTCCTGCCCGAGAAAGTACAAAAAAAAATCTCAGATACTTACTTTTAATCAGCATAATATTTTCTTCATTGTTCATTCATATCTCGGGTAAATACAGCCTTTTGCTTTGCTATTTACTTGTTGTTTTATGGAGCACATTATTCCTTTCTATTCAAAAGTAAACGTCAAATGCAACATTTGTTGAAATAGAACGATGTTCTTTACAAGTTTATTCTATGCGGTCATTCGAACGCTGTTTTCATTGTAAAATGTATCCTTTTTTAGACAAATTTAATTCGAATTTTTGGCTACCTCTGTATAAGAAATTCTGAAAGGTTTATTTGTACGCCCATTATTGCGAATGGGCAAACAATTAACGTAGTTATTTGTTTGTTGTAAAATTATCTTTAAAACGAAAAGAAATGATGATTCATTGCGAACGAGATTTTACTTGTCTTACAGAGACCAAATAAAGACGTCTTTGAGACGAACATTTTAAACGAGATCTTATTAGTCTTACAGTGACTAAATAAAGACGTCTCTGAGACGTTTCTTTTGAACGAGATTTTACTTGTCTTACAGAGACCAAATAAAGACGTCCTTAAGACGTTTCTTTTGAACGAGATTTTACTTGTCTTACAGAGACCAAATAAAGACGTCTTTGAGACGAACATTTCAAACGAGATTTTATTGGTCTTACAGTGACCAAATAAAGACGTCTTTGAGACGTTTCTTTCGAACGAGATTTTACTGGTCTTACAGAGACCAAATAAAGACGTCTTTGAGACGGTTTTTTTAGTCAAAAGACGTCCGGAGGAGTTAAAGACGAGAAAAGCCGTCTTTAAGACGTCTTTGTGTTTACTGGGAAGAGCTTCGCAATGATATTTTTTTCAACGAACAAAAATTTTACTGAGGGGAGTGTTCGACAAAATGAACTGGAAGGGTGAATTTTTGTATATAATTTTTTTTTCTACTTTTTGGATTTTTTTTACGAAAATAGTTTATCATCATTCTAGAGATAATTTATTCGGCTTTCAGAATATATATATTTGCTAGGGTTAATATAGCGAGCAGAGGGGATATTTTAAATATACTGAGTATGTGTCTCAGGGGTTTACCGTATCCTTAAAATGTATTTAGATAACTGTAGAGTCTTGGTAACCTGTGTTTATTTATTGATTCACTGTTCTTTACACAATTAACTTCTGAACTTTTGCGAAAACGTATTCCTCAAAATAAAATAAAGCTGGCCTCCGACGGGGCAACATCAGGTTGTAAACTATATATGTTTTTTCAGCTAAAGTGGCGGTACGTTATTTTTGTAACAATTATTACTCCCGAAACGCTGCTGTATCGATTTTTGCGCACTAAAGCGCTCAACCTAGATGTGCAGCACGGTTCACCTTCAGTTACGGCCGTATTTTGTCTGTCTGTTCAAAATGTTTGCGCTTTGATTTACTTCGAATTCCCGCGAATTAATTTTTTACTTTGTGCTAACAGGGGTGGGAAATGCACGAAATACCGATACAGAAAATGTAAGGATCCCTCTTTATAGCGGACACTTTTAAAAGTCCCGATGGTTTCTTTTGACAGACTGTTAAAAGTGTTTTGCTATTTTCTTTTCTTTTTTTTTTGAATCGCTAAATTTTCTCTTCGCTTCTTACTCTCCACAGCCTGTTAAAAAAAATTCCAAATCGTTCAACTTTCCGTTGCTATTCAAAACGCACCCTCAGTGCTATCAGTGCAATGGAACGGCTTTAAAGGGGCGAGGAAACTTTTTCTGTGCGAAATTCAGAGGGCGCCAAAAGTTAAAGAAAAAGAAACTTTTGGATTCGACGTCACTCTTTTTAAACGGTGCTTTCAGACTTTTCTTTGCAACGAAAAACTAATGTATTTAATTTGCACGACCATGCACATGCACGAACAAAAAATTATTTTGTGGCAGCCCAAAAATAAATTTTAAGCAAGAGAAAAACATTATTTATTTCTAAATCCTAAAATCTACTAAGTTAACTACTATAATAGCAAATGAGTAACTATATTTCGCGACTAAGTATCTATATATCTTCCTAACAACAATTTTACAGAATTTCCGTGGGTAAAAATAAGTAGGTTTTGGATGTACAGTTGAACTCATGTAAATCGACCGCCCATAAATCGACAAATCATGTAAATCGACCAAATTCTTCGGTCCCTTCAGAATGAAACCCTTACAACAAAACTCCTTTAATTCGACAACTCATGTAATTCGACCAAATCGTGAGACCCCCTGAAGAGTCGAATTACATGAGTTCAACTGTATTTACAAGTATACATCAAAAATAAGATCTTTGACTTGAGATAACCTAGAATATTTTACGTACTATAGTAGTAACAGCATTTTATAACCTTCGTTTCTTTGAAGTTGAGGAATATTTGTCATGACCAACAACAATATTTTTTCATGTTTTGAGTCGCTTTTCCACAACAAGTATGTTGTGGAAAAGCGAGCGAGCGAGCTTCGAACGATGAAGTTTGTTATGAAGAGATGGGGAAAATTTAATAAATATACAGACTTGAAACATTCAAGAACACGGTGGCTTCATCTGTTCAGTAAGTTCAGTAGTATAAATAATAAAAATATGATCATCACATGTTGTTCAACATTTTTGCTATTTTGATCTTCAACTTGTTCTTGTTTAATTACTTTGTGCGTGTTGACCCGTGACCATCACAATAAAGAGAAATATATCCCATTGTTTTTTAATTTAGCCACACGTTTGACAAATGTGTAAATATACTGAATTATAAATAATTCAGCAGTCACAAATATATATAAAGATATATAAAGATATAAACAAAACTGATATTTTTAACATACTGTTTTATATTTTGGGTCTAGTTTGTTGTCGTTTTTTAGGTGAAAATACCATTTTTATGTGAAAATACCATTTTTATGTGAAAATACCATTTTTATGTGAAAATACCATTTTTATGTGAAAATACCATTTTTATGTGAAAATACCATTTTTATGTGAAAATACCATTTTTATGTGAAAATACCATTTTTATGTGAAAAACATATCTAAAATAAATCTACGAATATCTTCAATATCAAAACATTCTTAGTCTTTGTTTCTAGAATTTTTTTTGTTATGATGGCTGTAACATGTAAATTGATTTATTATGGAGCAAATCAAGCCAGTCAGTCTGGTCTTTAAAATCAACACTGTCATCATGAACTTTTATTCAGCAGCCCTGCTGTGCGCAGTTCGCCTCTCTTTTAACTACGCGCGTGCGCTTGACACACTAATATAAAAGCTTAGCTACGCACATGCTGGTAAATTAAAAATGTATTTCACATATTAACCTGATTTTAGTTAGTCTTACATGGACCCACAGGAAATTTAAAACTGCAATATAAAAGGGTATTGTGCCATAACGATTGCATAAAGATGTGACAACGTCGAAGTAAATTAAAAAAATTAAATAAATAAAGTGCTGTTGTAGTAGTTTTTGTTAGTGAATTCGCTGCAAAGATCAATTCTAAATGAATTGCGTTTTTCCTTCACCATCATAGCAGAAAATCTATTCTTTAATTGGTCAGCAGTAACTGTAAAATATGTTCTATTTCCATCTTTTTCTCTCTTAGTCTCTTTTGCAATATTTCGTTCTGTATTTTATCACGCGAAGGTTCAGTATCTTGGTATGTTTTTTCGTCATTCTTCATTCCCTGCAGCAAGTTAGTAAAATCTTCTTTCAATTTGTCGTCCACATTTACCTGCTCAGTAAAAAAGTTCCTGCCTATTTTGTTTCGCTTATCTTCAGTGTGTTGCTTTCCAGTTCTTTGCCTCATCATCTGCATGAGACGGTCATAAAGTCGAACACTCAGCTTTTTCAAAACTGAAAAGAAAAATTATAAAAACTCAGAGAGAAATTGGACTACGCCTAATTGAATTACTTGGAGGACTCCTCGATAGCCTTTTCTGTTTGGCCATGAATGCATGTACATTATCCAGCACGTCCTTTTATACAAGACATATTAAGTATACCTGTTGTAGAAGGATTGTTGGGTTTACTCTCTTCTTCATCGTGACAGCCTGTCCATCTTCGAAACTTGCAATCTCTCGTCAACGCATTTGTGCATGCCACAAGTACCAGCATTACGAAGTAGGTTGGTATGATTTTCATATTTAAAGTCAATATTTCTTCTTTTTAATTCTAAATAAAAAGAGACAACATTTGCTGCAAACTATGATTTAAATGACTACCAGAAAAAAATCAGCGAAAGCGAAAATAAACTTACAGGAATAACAGAGTGAAATTAGTCAAAACGGTAGTAGTAGTTTTGACTGCGGTATAAGAACTTTACAAGTGATGGTAGTGTAGTAGTTTTGACTGCGGTATAAGAACTTTACAAGTGATGGTAGTGTAGTAGTTTTGACTGCGGTATAAGAACTTTACAAGTGATGGTAGTGTAGTAGTTTTGACTGCGGTATAAGAACTTTACAAGTGATGGTAGTGTAGTAGTTTTGACTGCGGTATAAGAACTTTACAAGT
>JASGCC010003057.1:0-25483 GCA_030067915.1 Hydractinia echinata | reverse complement strand
TTCATCTCAAGTTTCACAATATATGATTTATTTATTCAAAATGAGACTCACGTTAGCAACATGTTGAAAGAAAAGATCGAGCATTCCTCCCATTTAAAAGTGATGTCAACAGTTCCAGTGTATTTATGGACATTATGTTCATTGTTCCAAGAGCAGAATATGTTGAAGTCCCTACAACCATAACAGAGTTGTTTGTGTGGCAACTGGCAATTTTCTTGCAACGTCACTACAAAACAAACATATCAAAAGCTCTCGACAATGTATTTGACATCTTTACCATTTCATCTATGCAACAACTGATTCATGGTCTCTCTTTTGTTGCTCACAAAATGCTTTTGAAGGGCGTAATTTTGATAGATGTAAGTGACCTTCCTGAAGTTATAAAAGCACAAAATCTTGAAGCAACCGGTCTTATTTCGGGAATGTCAACAATCTATGGCAAAAAATATCAGTTTAATCATCTTATGATGCAAGAATTTCTCACTGCTTTATATTACTTTCTTTCTTACGAGAACATTTACGATTTGACGCTAAACAAAAATCTTAAAGGCTGTGTGCCTTTAGCTGCTGGTATAGGAGGAGCATTAGAACAGAATTCCAAGTCACCAAAAGTATTGAAACATTTCGTACAAGCACTAGGTTTAGACTTTGATAATAACATGGAGCTTATAACACATTATGTGCTAAAGGACGACAAATATTTTTTTAGAAACTCTATATGAATATCACAATCCAGTAGATAATTTAATACTTACGATCTGCCGTATAGACGTTGAGTATAAATGTCATGTACTGGATTTAAATCCAAAAGATCAGCATGAACTAGTGTACTTTTTAGAAAATTATGGAGATAAATTACTGTTAGATCTATTCATTTGCCACTTAGACACACTCCTCATTTTACCAAATCAGAACTGAAAAAAATAATGAAACATATTTGTTATGTGCCAAACTTAATGTTGTATACTCCAGTGTTCTATCAAGAAAGTTTAGAATATTTGTTTACATCTTTGAAATCATGCGCAAAAAATGCATCGCAGCAGTTCATGAGAACAACCTGGAAATTATTGATACTAAACTACGCATGTAATGATTTTCTAAGAGATTTTGGTGATATAACTTTGCACGTTTTTAATGCTATGTGGTATTATACGGACGTCACTTTAATATGTCGGTGTGGATCCCAGATATTTATTGAGCAAATGCACCAGTCTTTATTAGTTGCATTGGAAGAAGAGAAAGATGGAGTCAGACTGACTAATTTTAAATTGCATATAAAAGAAATTGACGCAAAAATCTCCGATAAATTAGCTGAAATGATCCTTTGTATCCCTGAAGTAGAACTATTGTATCCTAATGATAGATACAGCAATAAGTCTTATACCAAAGTAGAGTTGAAACGTATTCAAAGTTCAATTACACATCTTTTAATGCGAAAGGTCGAGCGGAACAATAAGCCAGACAACTTTTTTAAACTAAGAAGGTTTATTATACAAAGTTGGACATTATATGTCGAAGTAGATGACACCGGTATTCATTGGATTTGGAGTAAACAGGAAGATAGTTAAAAATAACTAGTAAAACCTATTTGTGTATGTAACCATAAGTTATAAATTGAGAATATAAACAATGAAACAATAGCAATGAAATTAACTTAATTTATGTCCTTTTCTATTCGTTCTATGTTACATTTCGCTAGTTCTGTACAATAATGCTATACACTCTCAAACGACAGCTTACACGTAAGTAAATGTCACAGCAATTACCTAAATACAAGAATTAATTGCATTTGTTCAGGTGAGTAACGCCATTCTCGCCTAAAACAAAAGATTTCCCGATATTGACCACGTGAGCAAAAAACAATAGAATTAACCAATCAGAAAGCGCGGTCAGAATTCTGACCGCAAAAAAATCGTTTGAGCGTTATTTTTTCCACCTCTCACAATATTTTAGATTATATGTTTTCTAATTGTCTTTCACACTTCTGAAATTGGAAGTTACTACTGAACCAACACTTTGCCGTCAACTTCTCCTGTTACTGCCATATTTCCAGATATTGAGAATTCGTATGCCTAGGCAAGTCCTGCGTGGTCACCTTCTCTATAATAAAAGACAACAAAAACAAGTTTATTAGCGGGATTAGCGTTTAAACTATAGTAAAAAGGGCGAGTATATCACAAGAAACGTGGTTATTAGAGAGGTTGATTATTTTCTGAAATTATCCAAAATGAGTTACTATCATTTTTACAAAAAAAATATAGAAAGGGTTGCGGAGCGGGTGACAGGGTCCCCTGGGTTCGCAAGCAAAAAATTTTAGATGTCCCTTTCGGTTGAATCGTATAAAAAACAAAGTTCCCATGTGCTCCATGGTAAACGATCCAACGGTTTTATCTTCGCCAAAGAAAAAAAGGTTTAATTTGATGAAGCATATCCTGGGGTTTCTGCATTTAGCATTACCGCAGTGTGTTCCGGACGGAATATTGCATAGGCCAGTGACATATTTTGTTTAGAACCTGATGTATCAGAAAATGCTAAAAAATGTTAAAGGAAACAAGAATGGTGTCCGGCATGAGTGTACAGTTCGGGTCAAGTTACAAAAACGGAAAATATTTCTTTATCGGGAGATTATTTCCTGGTTTAGAAATTATGAGACTTCCCGATCATTAAATTTTTTTTAAATTTGTTCTGATTGAACCCACAAAATGAATGAGATATTTATATTTAAAAATTTAAAAATAGGTGTTGATGATTGCATGAGAATCGCTTGTCAGAATATAAAACGCCTCAAATGACAAACGACAAATATATATGTACATGTTGAAAAAGTTTCCCGATATATATATTTGTATTGAAATAATTTCCGTTTATGTAACTTGAGCCGCACTGGTGTATGCTCACCGACAGGGTTAAAAAAGGTTCATTTCCTGACGTGCCTACAATATAGCTACAATCGTCCACAAAAATATGGCTCCCTACTCCCCCTCCATATTCAATGTAAAGAAGTACCCTTCGTGACTAAGCAGCTTAAATGATTACACATGACCACGCCAACCTCTATATAAACATTGATCATTAGTGGGGACGGAACATACTATTAACCAAATATGTAACTATAGCTATGTTCTTTTGCTAACTTTTGTAAACTTTTTGGTTCTTGGTTTTTTATATATAAAATTGCCAGAGCCAACAAATATTGTGCACAATTGTAGTTAAACAAGCTATGTGATGGGACATTCCTACAGAGTAGAATTATCCCACTCACTGTGTAGCTAGTATATGTATAGCTAGCTACCTATAGAAAAATCTGTCCAAAAGAATTTTTCTATGCTAGTTGCTGATTTTATGCTAGCTAAAATAGCTAATTTTATCCTAGCTACATTGGTAGTTCTATCCCAGCCAAGTAGTTAATTTTATGCAAGCTTTGTAGCTAGTTTTCTGCTAGCTAGCTATATTGCATTGTTTGTTTGTTGTTATGCTAGCTAATTCTTAAAGCAACTAGCAAGAGCTTACTAACTAAGTTCTATTATTATTCCAGCTAAGGTGGCAGTTTTATGCTTGCTAGCTTTAGGTGTGAATGAGGCTAGGAAGTGGTTCATTAAATGTAAAAAAATAGTGATATATTAGCTAAACATACCCTTTCTTCGTTTCTTGAAAATGACCTTCCGTTGCGACTAGAGCGTTATGGGTAGCATCAACACAAGTTCCTTTTGAGGCCATGCATTTTAGAAAAGGTCACGTGATATTAGTAAAAGTGACCCGTGAATCACGTGGCTAAAAACTGTAGGCGGACTTGATCTTAACTGAAATTCCCCACTCGGCCATCTTTTAGAAAAACAATAGCACTCCATCGCCGTGTTGTCTCGCTGAATCGGAAATTTACGGGAAAATAACCAGATAAATTACTGGGCAACCAGTCCAAAAACGTCCGACGAAAATTGAAATTTTGATGTATAGTGGGGAAATCCTATAACCCTCCACCGTACCTTATTTTTGGCTATTTAATGAGGAAATTTGCTTCGCTTTGCTCCGCAAAAAGCGTAAAAACAGAAAAAGATTTAGGACCAATCTGTTCCCTGCAATGAAAGAAAACCCACAACTTTCACAACTTTTATTTAAAATTTCTAACTTGTAACATTGCAAAATCCTACTCCCACTGCCATGCGGAGGAAATGTTGGAAGACGTGGGCACAGTGGGAATAGTATTGGAGAGCTTGGGTTATTATTTCAACCGACACCGAAAAGACGATTTTAGTAAAGAGCCGGGAATAATAAAATAAGCACGATAATTTTTATGCTACGGCCTTGATTATTGGCGGGCTTGTGGATTTTAATCACTTAAGTTTGTTTTTATACAAAAAGGTGTAATTTAAGTGACATAACTTGGTTGAAAAATAAACGTCGAACGAATTTTTTTTTATTTTACCGATAGAGAGTTGTTTTTCTGCAAATATTTATGCCTCATGCTTAAGTGATTATTACAACAATATAGCATATGAATGTATGGCAAAGTAAAGTTAATTTATAAGCTCAGATCCTACTAGGCGCCCAACTGGCGTTAATCTTGCAGAGTATAATTTTTAAGGTCTGAGCCAATCTTGAAAACAAAACTTTTTGATAAGATAAGAGGAAGTCGACATATTTCACCATGTTTTCTTTATGCTTCTACATTTTATCGCGCGCTATAAATGAATAAAAGGAGAAATTTCGACGCTAAACTGTTTCTAGCGTGAACTCTGGCAGGTATTTTTTAGATCAGCATCTAACTGCGGTGTTTAACATACAGATAGTGATCACCGTAGACGCCTAGTGGAAATCTACCTGTAAAAGCTTCAAAAAATTATTGTCACAAAATTTCTGCGTTATTTCGTATGCACAACAGAACGAATTACTTGCCACAGAGAATATTGGCGCATTCTGCATTATCCCGGCTGCTAATAAAAGTAACACCGCAGGACCAGAGATAGTACTAGAGAGTTTCCATTACGAAGCGGGAGATTTGCTCGGGTCCTAACTCTTTGCCGACACAATGTTAGCTGACCCATTTTTCCTAAGCATTAACACAACAGTCAAATGTTTCGTAATTACATGGTTTTGTAGATCCAATGTTAGCTCTCTTGCACACAGGTTCAAATTTTGACCAGGAAACTGAGGTTATCTTGGGCAAATTATATTATATTTGATTAAGATTTCCATAATTTGTGATTTCGATTTCACGGAAAACCTACATTTAGCTTATCTTGTTATGCTAGTATCATTGGATACCACAATGGATGACATGGAAGTGACATGAAAGTGACAAAAATGATATCTTTTGCATATGATGCTGAAGGGTAATACAATTCAGAATGGCTAAGGGTGCGGGGGAGGGTTGAGGCAACCACGTTGCTGTCATGAAAATAGTTTTGTACTAGAACATTCGATTTTGTTACCTAAAACCTGTCCAAACAACATAATTGTGTGTCATGCTTGCAATATATTTTCATCGGATGGAAACGCGCAGCTATTATTTTTCTTCACCTTCAGATGACATCATCAGATAGTCCTGTAACACGTAAGAAAGGTCTTCTTTAATAAAATATCCACGAAACCCTTCCCCAGCTTCCTGTTAGTGTCGTTACTTAAAACTTGTCCTTAGGTGGAAATATCTTTCCTTATAATATATTGTTCATTAACTAACTTGAAACTGGTTTCTATATTTGAACTTTTTTGATGATGAAAATGAGTGACAAAAAGAAGAGCATTCTGATGGTAAAGTCAAACACCAATGTAGCTTAGTTTAAGAAGAGAATTAAACGCATGTGAAATTTTACGGCAACGATGAAATTTTAATATTCTTGACATCAGTATTGGTTCGCATTTGTTAGGTTTGTTGCGAGGGACGACTACCTAGACCTCACTGCAAGAGGATTACAATCTTCTTATAAAATGCCCGGAAGATATAAATTGTCGATGAAGAGAGGCTACGTTGCGAGAAGTGTTTATCGCCTACTCAAATCTAACCGACATCAACTGCAAAACATAAAGGATCCAATCTCAGGACAGGAAGAAACCAAAATTGTAATAATTTTTATCTGGCCAAGTACAATTCCTTTCTTTTTAAAAGTGTCCTATCCATGTCGTTAATTGGGAACGACTATGTCTTACTTGGAAATTCTATTTTATTTTTGGAAATTCTATTTCCCTAATTGAAAATGTTTCTCTCCTTTAGGTATTTTGCAGCACCACTATATCAACCGTTATTGTAATTGATCAATCGGAGATTACTTTAATCATCGAACATTTCCACAACAAGTTCAAAGGTGAAAATAGAGTGAAAATGTTTGAAAAATAGCGGGGTTTTACGCTGAAATATCATGCCATCGCATTCAAAAATGTATCTAAAAGAACGAAAGTCACTTCAAACTGAAGCCGTCATTTACTAACAAGGACGAGTTTAAAGTTGATCTAGTGGAATTTTTGTCATCGAAATCTCGGTATAATGGTAGAACCTTTTCATATGTTTAATAACTATGGGTATTCTTTTCCCGATTTCTTTTCCTATCACCTCTCGTGAAAAAAGAACCAACAGCAATCGTGGGACACGTTTAACAAATCAGTTAACATGAAATCTTTGACAAACACGGACCCTATTGATGGGCCATTATCATGGTTGATAATGTCTTTATATTACTTTCCACAGTTGATCGTTTTAGTGAAGGCGCATGAATTGTATGTTTCATAGGACGTGTACTCTATTTTTAAAGTGAGTAGAAGTGGGTAAAAGTATAGAAGAAGATTTTTCGAGTCACTGGCAAGAACAAGCCTCGCAACATATGCAAATTCGTATGCTAACTAAAAACATAACTACCAATCATAAAATCCAAAAAAGCGTTGTGCCAAAGAATAGAATTAGAAGGAAAAGAATTTGGGTCAGAGTGTTTAAAGTTTTTGGGCGACCGTGAATTTACCACATCTATTTAGGAATTTCCACCCCTAGTTCTGCGAGAAAGCAATACCAATAATTATTAATTGATAGCTATTTTCAACCGTTTTATACGGGAAATGCGCTGCGCTGATTGGCTAAAAGCCTTCACTACGGGCTTTATACAGCACCGTATAACTTATAACTGCATAGCAACCAAAATGATTACTATCAATGTGAAAAACAACTTCGCCAGAGAATTGGTAACGTAGCTAACATGCAGTATCAAAAATCAAGTTACAATAAATCCAAAACCTCGAATTACTCCACCAGAAAAGCAGCAAGGAATGTTGATAATTTTAAAAACACTGCGTTTTTAATATCAACATTCATGGCAACAATGAGTAAACAAGCAAAATGGCGTCGAATTTGTAAGATAAGACTTTTGCTCTGACAAAGAATAAACTTTGGTTCAAAAAATGTTTTGCGTATCAACCTTGCAAGCTCGGTCTATACTTTTGACGTCGGGTAATATATCTCGGTATAGATAGACAAAACTGTTTATATTGCATTAGTATCAGACTTTTCACAGTAATTTTTTTATGGTTTATTAAATTTATAAACTATTCTTATTTATTTAGATAGCAAACGAGAGATAGATGCTACTGCAAGTTGGTAAAAACGTGATAATGTACAATTCGTCCGATTACCCGTGCTTTTGAAGTATTTTGTGTTCGATCGAAGCAAAGACCACAAAGCTAGTGTATTTTAAGCCTACTACAGCCTGTCAAAGTCAAAGAACAACGTGTGTGAAGCCATTTCGAGAAATAGCCACAAAAAACAGTTATTTTCACAAATATTATGTCCAGGTTTGTAGATCCCAATTAGTCCAAACTGAAATTTTGCGGTTTGAAAATTTAAAGCGTGTTGCGACGGAAGGACGGCGTAAAGAAACACATCCATTTATGTGCGTTGAATTATAGTGCTATTTGCTTACATTTTGGTATCTTAGGTTCAAATACGACATGAAAAGTAGTGTGAAATTAAGGGCTAGGGAATGCTGTAATGTTCGGAAGGAAGTCTGGATTATTATAAAGCTAGCTTTGTTTGGCTTGAATCAGTGCTTGCAAATTTTAAATTTGCATACTACCCCAACAGCAGAGGCGAATGCAGGAACTTAAAGCTTACCTCTCACTAAGGCCATCTTACCCTGTTTGTATTATGTTCATAATTTGTAATAAGGTTTATTAGGAAAAATTCTAACTAATTAAGCAAATATGAAGCCATATTTTCTTGTACTTACAACATGCTTCCTGGTCGAAAGCCGCCATTTTGCGATAAACACTTTTTACCAGATGTTTTGATCAACGCTGGCAAATATTCTAAGGTAACTCTTAATCTCAGTCCACCTGATCCTTGTGTTTGAGCATTATAGGCCCTGTGCAAATTTTGGTGTAGATGCGCGCTCCTCTTTTTCGTTACGCGTAAAACTTTTTGTTATATAATGTGGTACGGTGAGGGAGGATTTATGGGCTTCTGTTTTATTCTGCGCGCTACTTCCTACTCGCCGTATGATCCGCCTGAAACTATTCCCGTTGATCACAGTGCATAGCGTTCTAACTGGGTTAATTAGCTACAGCTTGAATATAGCACTAGTATTTATACTTAAAAGTCAACATAAGAACAGCAACGGTTCTCCTTGTTTTTTCTGCCGTACTCAGTAAATACAAGATATTTTTTTTATTTTTTATCCTACGGAAAGTAAAAATGTGAAGATTTATATACAATTATAAACGTCAGCTATATAACGACGTAATTTAGTTCTTAAAACTTCTACTTTCGCTTTCACAGCCAGTTCATTAGCTATGTTTTTTGTTGAGAACAATGGACATGCGCAGTTATCCCTGTGGGTAAAACGCTCATTCTCATATAAGCGACCCTCTCGAGAAGGCGCTCATGGGCGGTTATTTAAATCTAGAGCCAAAGGGGGAGCTCATTCGAATATTTTGAAAATTATAAAAAATGACCTTTTTCTTGGAAACAGCTTGTTTGAAAAATCATATGCAGCATGAAATTTCATGTCATAATGCAACCTCGTTCCCAGCGCCTGTTGTCTCTTTTTTTCGCCGTCCCGCCGAAGTAAAAAAAGATACAAGATGTCCTGGGGACGAGGTTGGTCATAATGTTTATATCTATCTTTTAGTAATTACTTTATTGTCATAAAAAGAATAGCTTTTAACATAACGTATTTTTTTAAATAGCATCCCTTTTGATTTACCGCTCGAAATAAGCGCCCACCCTAAAAGTCTTAATCGAGCATTTCAGGTAGTTGAGCAAAAAATAAAACAATATTTACAAATTTTTAGTAATAGCCATTTTACAACTAGAGAAGAAAAAGGGATTATGATGCTCCATTTTTACACGTATGCTATCTTACCTTCAAGAATATGTGAGCATGTACACAAATTCTTGAAGTTTTGTACTTTTTTAAACTTTGGCAAGTTTTTTTATATATTCCTGTAATCCAGGTATGCTGTTTTTATTGTTGTGATTTCATTTTATATAAAAAAAACAAAGATAAGGTTCCGTTCAAATACAAAAAAAGTTAGCAAGCCCTGGACACTAGGTTGGCAAGAAGAAACATCATACAAATATCATATGCATGGTACCCACACAAATTCAAATAAAATTGTGTCAATAAAATGCAAGTTCTTCAAATAAATGTAAAAAATATGAAAAATAACAAACATATAAATTATTTATATTGTGAACGCGATATGATTTTCCTTTCGTTTTTGTAAGAAAGAAATTAAGACAAATAAACGAAGAAGAAAAAATAAATAAACGTCTGGAAGATAAAAAAAAGTTTGTAATATTTATTTTTTGTTTACGTCTGAAAGAAATCTCTAATTCTGCAAGATAAAAAAATAACTTGAACTCATCAGTTCAAACTGTGCTAAAAGAAAAAAAAGAGAGAGAAAAAAAGAGAAATAATAAAATTTGGAATCCAATGTAACTTTTACAAAAGGGGTAAAATATGCCTATTTAACATTCTACTTTTTAACATTCTCGACCCATATCATCGACACACTAAAGTGTCGCTATATTTTATACAGAGGTCTTCAAACTAACTTTAAATAAACTTGTGAGAGACTTCTAGCGATACGTTCATAGAGAATGTAGGAATCAGAAACTTGTAGCTAAGCAGTGTTGATATTTTTTAAAAGCTTTATGAGTACGACAAAAGCAAACGATCTTTCTTTAAATCAAAATCAAGTTCAGAACGCATTTAAGGTTTCCAATATTCTATCACACTGAACAATGATCTTTTTATGGTTTATGAAAAGGGTCTAAATGAATAGTGTGCCAATCTTATGTTATTTTTATAAGTTACTTAAAAGTTGCTTCATGCCTATCTGGTTCATTCATATTGTTCATATCGTAGGGCTGTATTATGTAATTTGTGTAATTTGTAGGTAGAAATGATAGCAGTAAAAAGGTAAGGTATGTTTTTAAATCAAATTTACATTGGATAAACGGAAATAAATGGAACTCGGCAGAATTTAGATTACGTTGCTGATGTAATCTGTGATGTCATAGAAAGGCAATAGAACTCCCTATGACATCATAGAAACATAAAAAGGCAGTGTGCCACACTCCATGACAACTTAAAAAGCGCCATGCTTATATTTTTAAAAGTCATAAGTGATTAGTTTATAAAATGGATCCAATTATGGAGAGAATCTTCCTTCTTAACAATAATCGAAGTGAACGTGTTTATCAAACTTTTCTTTGCCAGGTATCCAAACATAGAATTGTTTCTTACCACAACAACAAAAATTTCTTACAGATTAAGCAAACGCATAATTTCTCATCTAAATTTTAATAATATACAAATGCACGACAATTACTACAATAGAATCTCTGTCAACATTTCTTAAAAAACAAATCAGACGTTACTATAGTTCCTGTATAAAAAAGTGTGCATAGAACAAAAAGTATATAAACGTGCTGTTATAGTGAAAAAGTACACTTTCAACTTATACAAACACACATCAGTCTAAGCGATATTGGGAAGATGGGAGAATATAAAGAAATACAAATCGAGGTATTTAAAAAACCATGAAAAAACATTATCTTCATTTAAAAAATTGTGCACTTTAAAATCATAATTTACATGTTCCTTTAGAAGGCATCTCTTTTTTTTTGACCGAAACAATGCCTTTAATAAGCTTTGCTATCATTGTTGACAACTTAATGCGTACTTATAATGACGTAGACAGATCGCATGTGTAGATTGCGAAAAATATAAAATGGCTAGAGGTTGGACGTGTCAACAAAGCTGAGCCGATGATTATCCAATTAAAATGTCTTTATTTCTGATGATGGCTATTTAAGAAAAACAATCTATTGGTATAAAACCATTTTGATTGAGCTAGCACCCTCCTTCGCAAAGATTAAACCAGCTTTAAAAGATTTCTGAATTAAAGGTCTATAGAACTCCTCCTAAAGGATCAGAAAATAATTTAATCATGAATGCCAACGGCTTGACAATTCTTCGTAATATTATTAGCTCTTTCAGATATCGAATTCCATGAAGGAGTAACATTTTTAACATCCACAAAGGAGGGTGCTAAATTGTCACAAATTAAAAGTTACTTCAGCGTTTCTTATGTGAACCAAATTTCATTAAATGTTGCTCCAGTGAAATTTCATTCTAACCTGTCACGATCCATCATCGAATATGTCAATATGATACCCAGTGTGATGGTCTGGTAAGTCAGCGAGCAATTGTTTCTTTTAACTGTTGAGCATATTTCCATTGAACTATGGACTTCAACGTTTTCTTCTTTTATAAGAACGCCTACTTTTTTGTTACTAACTGTAACGTCCTTAAGAATTTGTTTGTATAGCATAGGTTTAACTGTACACTCTTTTTTAAAATACACAATTTTATAAGAATAGTAGCCTGACTTTTCAAAAGTTATAAGAACGAAAAAAGTGAACAGTAAGAATTCTTTTGAAAACTAAGAACAACCTAAGTTTTAAATTAAGAACAATTCAGGACGTAAATTTTTTGTTTTAACTCGTTTCTTAATAATGATATTTGGGTAGATCGTCCTTGAACACAATTTAGAGCTCCATTTGCAACCAAAAAAACATTTTTCATATAAACAAATTTTTAAGAAATTTCAGAAAAATAATAATAAATAAGAACAAAATAAGGTTGGATTATGAAGTTGTGTTCTTACTATTAAAGAATAAAAGAAGAACAAATCAAGCTGGAGCAGACTTGAAAAATAAAAATAACAATTTGTAGATATTACTGGTTTTATTCGCCATTTCATGTCACGTGCAGATAAGAAGACTTTTTTTTCCTTCCTCTCTGTTTGAAACTTAGTTATTTTCTCATTGGAAATTGTTCAGTTTTTCAAGATTTAAAAGATAAATTGTTTCTCTTTTCAAAGCCTGCTCTTATTAGCTATAAAAAAGCGATAATCCTTCTTCCAATAATGATATTTCCTGATATATGATACTACAAAACGCTTTTGACTAAATTGCTTAGATCTGTGGCTTGGTTCAGGAAAGACTAGGAAACCTATAATTTCCGCTACTTGTATTAACGTGTGTGTGAAAAACATTGCTGCGAGTAAACGAGTCGATGATAAAACCGTTTTATAAAGTGTTTGGCATATCATCAAAATTTCATCCAGGAGAATAAGCAAATAAACATCTTTCTATATTTTTCACACTGTATGCTTTTCTTATTTATCACCGCACAAAGAAATGTTTATTCATGAAAAGCTTCGACAACATGGCCACGTGTTACGAAAGCGTGGGTTTTTTAGTAACATCTTGAATTGAAAATAAATTTCATTTTAATTTTAGATAGTTAAAAACACAAAATGTATATGTGTGTGTTTAAAGGTATGGTTTGGCATTTTTCCGCTTTGATACCTGGCAGAATCTATAGTTGTTGAAAATGTTTTTGCGATGATAAATTTTATTGTTTTCATCATCATCATCATCATTTTATTGTTGTTATTATTAATTTTCTTATAACTACGATTTTTATTTCCTGGAATGTCAGTGATAGAACGTACTGACTTTCCGAAAACATTTTGTGGTGGTCTGTAAATGAGATTAATGAAAGTATGTGTAGAATTAGAGTAATTATGTTGAATCTTTTGTCAATGGAATTCTCCTAGCTAAAATAAAATTTATAATTAACATATTTCCCTATACTTTTTAAATGTTCTAAGCTATGAAAAATTTGTTCTTAAATGTAATCTGAGCTGTTCTTGGCATGACGTGCATAATTTCGAATACTGAAAATTACATGCTGGTTTAATATTGAAAGTGGTTTTGCAATTGTTCCTCATTTATTGTTATCCTTGTCATCACCAATCTTGAATAACTTTCGATCCCACTTGACCTTACTGAAACTGAGCTTTTCTTCGTCAATAGAAATTCAAATGTCTCTACCTTATCGGGACATTTTAATATTTTGCGCAGGTGACCAATGTTTTTACTGGCTAAAAAATTTTAACGAATGTTTTTACCGATGGGGTATTCTGTCTCTTTTTTGCCTGTTCTGAAGTTCGGCAAGTCTCTCTCCTTTGATCAAACAACAGATTTTACGTTCACATCGCCTTCGCCGTTATGAAAAGATACAAACAGTAAAAATATGATTTTCGTTTTTGTTGCAAAAGTTTTTACTCGAATTGAGATTGTTCAGAAAAGGAAGTAAGTTTTCACTTTTAAACTAGCGAGAAAAAATGAATGTAATTGGCAATAACCTTCTCTAACTCGACTTTCTGTTATCGCCGAGCGCTCTTTTCTCAATTTTTAGTGCGTCCTTACCCAACTTACTTCAAGTCGACGCGACTATATTGTATATAGAGTTAATAATTCTTTCCAATTATAAATTATGGTTAACTGAAAATTTTGTGAGAAGCGAGAACAAAGGGAAGATTATTATTTTTTATGAAAAAGAATTAGTCTGAATGGCAAAGAAGTTGAGGAAACAGATGTTTCTTTCGGAAAAAAAAAAGAGAGAGAATTCTACTTGAAACAAACTTATATTTTATTTATGAAGAAAGCTACGAAGAAAGAAAAAGAAAGAAAAAAAGAGAAAAAAAAAGAGAAAAAGTTTGAAGAAGAAATATAATGCGAAAATAGGTGTATTATTTTAATTTAAAAATTTCAATAATTTTAAAAAATTCCTCTGTTTTAGTTTGTTTTTGTTGTTTGTTTAAACGAAAAATGACGAAAAAATGATCACAAACATGATTTGTTGGCGATAAATTATCACAAACATGATTTGTTGGCGATAAATTATTTCTTCTGGAGATGTGACATTAAGTTTGTTTCGAAGGTACGTGTGCTTACTTTGTCAAATTCGTTTTTTGACTGTTCCTTGTGTTTGCGTTTCGGAAGATTGTCAACAGATGAGCGTTCATAGTTGTTAAGAAATTGAAAAAATGAAATAATACTAAAGCTCTTTTAGTGGCGTTTTTTATTCGCATTATACAATATGTAGTAAATTCTCTTTAACTTATAAGCGAGATGTGAATCATTTACCCTTGGTATTGCTGATAGCAAAAATAATTAACAACTTATCGTCAAGAACAAAAGAAGAAGAAAAAAATTCCACTAATGATTTCACTTTGCTTTCTTAGCTAACGCAAAGATCCGTAACAAAGATTTTTCCTAATCATAAGTTGTTCCTCTCTCGCTGCTAGGTATTGGTAAGATTTCTTAAGAAGGTTTGTGTTTCTAATTAAATTTCACATAACGTGATCAATTTATTTTATAGGTCAATAATAGGAGCCATCCAAAAATGACCTGAAACCCTACGTCTTTATTTTCTCCATCCAGCCACACCTTATAATGTGTTGTAACAAACCTAGGACCACCAACCCCACGTTAAGTAAAAACTTTGAATCCAAAGCCGTAATCGTATCACCTGTTTCCAAAGATACAGACATACAGGTTTAACAAACCCTAAGATTTTTCATTTTGAGGTTGCAAATTCTTCACTATAGCAATAAGATAACAAGTGTTTGCTCTCTACAAAATCTGTCAATCAAAACCTTTGTAACTGTAGATAAACTATTGCTTGAACATGCCGATTCACCATAACAAAAATAAAGACATCTTCATCAGCGAACACGACGCACAAATTAACAAGATTGTATCCTAGAAATCTGTAAACAAAACACGGTGTCAAGGATACTGTCAAATTTAGAATCTAAGTATGTGTGTGATGTTGCGATAGTCTGTGACCATGCTGTTTCTCAAAGATTTCTTCTATACCACTCGGTCGTTTTGCTTGCGTAGGAACAGTCGTCTTAACATTGTCAAATATCCGCAATTGGCAATGAAACTCTTATTTAGCTATAGGAACGGGTAAAAACAACTTTAGGCTTTAGAATGAAAAAGAACACGCAAAGACTTTCTTGAAGTTCGGTATTCTTAAAAATAAACTTATAAAAACTCTGATAAAATAATTTTTTATCTAAGATATTGAGATGTCTAGCCTTCGTGTCCGCAGTTTTGCATATTTTTTACTTATTTATTATTTTTGTCTGTTCTTCTTCTTAAAATTTAATTTTCTTCTTAATTATTTGTTTGTCTATTCTCCTAGATGCCAGTGACAAATCGTGCCATTGATCAAGTAAACAACATTTCAGACAGCTTTTGTTTGTTTGTTTGTTTGTTTATTCTCGCATATCAAACGTTTTCTGCATATAACAATATATTGTTATAACTTTCACAATTCAGTTTTCGCAACATGTCAATTCCGTTATTGTCTTCGAAACTGAACGCAACACTGACATGGTGATGTTTTCTTTGTCAAACTTCACTCCCTCCTTCTTGTTTGTTTTCGGATTTGATATGTTTACATAACGGTATTTCAATTGGATCAACAAAAACAACAAAAAACTGAATGTAAATAAAGAACTACGCATGTCATAACGAGAACAGATTCGTTGATAGAACTTTTGGGTCGATGAAACAACTTAACAAAAAGATGAAACAAAACCCATTAAATTGAAATTGGGAACCTTCAAAGGTTGATCACTCGAACTGTTTGTCATCCGGAAAGAGAAATAATATAAGGAAGTAAAATTATTTACTTAAAAAAGGGAAATAGACTTAAAGATTTAAACTGGCGGGAGGCAAAGTGAGTGAATTCAGGGAGAATTTAAAGTATGATTAGAATAATCTAGCTATTAAAGTATTAAAATGGAGTATTTATGACGTTATCGTGTTCATAATTACTTAATTGGCTACCATTGTTGTTTTACCTACTGTCCGTTTTACTTCAAACTCTACTTATGCGGAATAAGGTAACTTTTTATCTGTTTGTAGAAATTTTACGGGGACGTTTATAAACGGCGCGAAATCTTTTTTCAAACTTGTCATTACCCATACATGTCATCTTCTAAGTCTGGAAATGATGTCTCACTTGTTTATTGACAATATTGTGATTCTGTCAAACATCACGGTGATGTCATTTTTTCAATTTGAGTATAAAAAACAAACTTTCTGATGGTACTTCTTATAAGTGATTGCTACATGAATCATGACTATATTTCAATATCTCCTCCGCAGAGAATTTGAAGAATGTAACAGTATTTATGGACCAAATGTAGTAGATTAAACAAGCTCAATTG
Organism: Hydractinia echinata; assembly: GCA_030067915.1. Classification (NCBI taxonomy): domain Eukaryota; kingdom Metazoa; phylum Cnidaria; class Hydrozoa; order Anthoathecata; family Hydractiniidae; genus Hydractinia; species Hydractinia echinata. The sequence goes on along the minus strand of JASGCC010003057.1, from coordinate 8,899 downwards.
TAACTCACAACAGCAAATGGGAAAGTTGGTTACTTAGGTTTGGAAGGTTATAAATTTTTTGGAAGTAATAACAGAGGTGGTTAGAGGTGGTTAACCAACTTGGACCTCATGAGATAATATTTCGATTACTTAGAGAAATAAATTTCCACACACTTGCGTCTCATGTCGCATCACAAATCAGAATTCTTTTTGAGTAAAGAATGTTTTAAGATCGACAGATTTTTAAGAAGTGCAATTTGGAAAACAAACAAAAAATATCCTCTACGGTGAAGAGTTTCTAGACGAAATTGACATTGAGCACGTTTGTTTACACGTCAACCAAAATGTATACACTGATAACAAATCTCATCAAATCTAAAAAAAAAAGTTAAAAACGATGATTTCAACAAAGTTATCATTCACAACGTTATCCTAAGCGAAGACAGTGAGACGGTGAAACAGTAAGTAGCTAGATCTTGTCAAAAAATGGAGGTATTTAACTTTTCGCGTTCTGTTATATTTTTTCTTGGCCTATCGTCATTATGAAGTCATAATTTTCATTTCATTTATTTTTAATGAAGGCAGGAAACTTGTCAGGTGTAAAAATTTCATGTGTCGCACCCAAGCTTTTTTTTCCTTCTCTCCAAATTTTTGAAAAACAAATTTATTAAATATCGTACATATATTTTGTTATTTGTTACTATTTAAAGTTGACGTTTTGTATAAAATTGTCTATCAAAATTGAAATTATGAAATAATATGCTCTCTGTTTTGGATCATCAAGACATAATAATGAATAAATGATCGAAGCATGTAATTTCGTAATTTTTTTCAAAATTTTTAATGTGAAGATAAAGTTTTGATAAAATATCAGACGGCTGATAGCATTAACAGTTTCTACACGTATTTCTTCAATAAGCAATTTTTTGTTCTCATATCATACCTTCGAAAGGTTTCTGTCTTCACATTTCGTTATATTTCAAATATTGATTGATTATTTTTACTACTGAATAAAATGTTTAATATTTGTGATTTGTGGGTACTCAACGATTGCATTGTGGGTACAATACTTCGTACAGCGATGGTTGATTTTTAAATCCCTCGTTGTGCAACCACGTGGTATATACAGTATCACGAGGATGGAAAGAGGTTTAAGAACAGGAAAACATTTATTGTTTTTATATGTAATATGTTGTCGTTCATCTTAAAATGCATTTCTTTTGACAATACTTAAGATTACCATTGATGTATACTTATATATTATATCAGGAAATGTTCTAACAGTCCCAAGAAGGAAAAAACTCATCATCTAGTTATATACATTCCTAATCAAGTTTTTATTACTATATATTTCTCAGCTATTTTGTGATAAAGTTTTAGTTTGGTCTGAAAATTTTAAAATCATGGCCTCATTCTTTGAATTTCTTTTATCAGCACATCTAAGTCGTTCTTCGTCATTTCTGAATAAAACAAAATATTTTTTATAATATTAAAATTCGAAAATGTGTTATTTTCTAGAATAATTAATAGAACGTTGAATAAATTAATTGACGGAATACTTTGCAGAACACATAATGACGCAGGACGAACCAACCAATGGCATTTCTGATCTCGAATACAGAAAACAAGAAACAGTTCTTCGACAGTATTGGTTAGCCAAATTTTTGCAAGCCATGAGAGAAGATTTATCAGAGTGGATCTCAAGTTTAGCATTTCATGTTACTGTCAAACCGGATCATTTTTTAGAAAGCCTTGAAAATGGTGTTATATTGTGTCAACAGGCTAGGTTAATACAACGATATGCTGAAGAATATTCGATACTAAATCCGCAAGAAAATCTCAAAATTCCTGCTAAAGAAGTGTACTATACCGAAAAGGGGCGTTGCCTCGATCATTCGTAGCACGTGACAACGTTGCGAATTTTATCTCATGGTGTAGAGAACTTGGTATTCCAGATGTTGTGTTATTTGAAAGTGAAGATTTAGTTTCACATAAAAACGAAAAATCGGTCGTATTGACTTTGTTGGATGTTGCACGCAAAGCGTATAAGTTTGGTGTGCAACCCCCTGAAATTGTAAAGTTTGAAAAAGAAATTGATGAAGAAATAGAGAAAGATAAAGAAAATGAAAAAATGGGAAGGCCACCTCCAAAACCAATAGATTTAGAAGAAAATAATAATTTGGATACAATGGTAAGTAATTATTATTCAACGTTTATCATTTCTTGAACATTAAAGGTTTAGTGGGAAAAGTTCAAGGAGATCCTTCTCTCATCGGTCAGAGAAATTACCCGCATTTTCTGTTGATAGAATTTACTTAAACTATTTTTTATCTGTGTTCCAACTTTTTTGTGTTATTATGTCCACTTTGTTCAGGTGCGCAATATCGTCAATAGATGCACATGTTACGATCGATTTCCAATTAAAAAATTAGCAGAAGGAAAATATCAACTCGGCAGAAATGATACACTTATATTTGTTAGGGTAAGTTCGACCACATTTTTAAAATTGTTACCAAAAGTTCTCCTTTCTTTATTTAAAATTTTTTCCTAATCAAAAAAAATATTAATTTTCTTAGGTTATGCGTAAACACGTGATGGTTCGAATCGGAGGAGGTTGGGATACATTTGATCATTATATAACAAAACATGATCCATGTAGAACAAAGATTTCAGGTACTTTTCTTTTATATAAGTGCAAACCCTCATCTCCATCTAAAACACCTCGCCACAGTCAGACAGACAAGCATGGGTTGCGTGAAATACAACCAGGTCCAGTAGATATGTTTTTATTGATTTATTATTTGCAACTATGTATTTGTCGTAGGCAACATTGACAATAATGGACACAATGTATCACCAGTGGCAAACAATAACAATAGTCTTCCACAGCGTAAGAAAAGTTCACAGAAGAGAGAAAGTATAAAATCAGATCCTTACAGCACAACCTCCTCAGATACATGGAGTATGTGCTCTGAAAGCAGTGATGGTTCGGGCAGTCTAGAATCTTCCAGAATAGATGTGAGTATTATTAAAATGTGTTCTGATCAAAAAATCCATCAAGTTATTACAACCTTGTTTTTTTAGTGTTCGTGTGAAGATATAGGTCGGAAAAGTCTTAATTATCGCAAGAATTCATTCTTAAGCAACAGCGCCAATGCGGGAATGGAGGAGACGTCAAGCTATTCCGATGTCGCTATTTCTTTTACAAAATCAATCGAAGAAATAGACAGTAAACTTCAATTACTTGAAAACAAAAAACCAACTCTTGACTTGACGTTAAAAGACCCGTCAATTTACGATAACAGAGGCGACAGGTGGTTACGTTGTCAATTAAATACGTTAAAACAACGTCGAATGACGGTAACAAATACCGACACTGAAAATCATCATCCTCTTGACGAGTTTGTTATGAGAAGAGGTCATACGTCCGATGCTATCCAAAGAAAGACAAAAAAGAAAGATTACCTCACGCCGCAACCGCAAAAAAGAGGTAAATACTTGATAGTGCAGGTTGTAAATAAGGTTGGGGGCACGATCTGTTCTCGGGACCGAGATGTGGTCACATGACTGCGAATGTTTTTTTTTACTTCTTTGACTTTTGCAGTCCGCCTGGATATGAACAATGTTGACAGTTTCAAAACTTCCTTCCTTCACGGACTTGCGGTAGCTGTTTTAGAATACCTTTCTTTACAAGTAACAATGTTAGGCAGTAATATTGAGACAAAGGCAGCTTTTTTGAAATATAGACAAAAGCGTCAAACGTTCAATGCGCTTTAGTCCACAGGCTCCAACGTCGCAATATGTGCACACACGTAGTACAGGCAGACAGCATTTAAAAGTTGCTAGTCGTATTCTTTATTGTACCAGCACTACGAAATAATCCACATGATCCACAAAGGCCCTGAAATTCGTGAAAAATATCCATGCTGACGCCAACAAGAAATAGCACATTTAAGAGTTTAGACTTGATCAAATAACCGAAGATCCTAAGTCCTGAACATTGACAAGTTTAAAATGCGTGAATCTAATGCAGAAATAGTCTATGCAATTGCGAACTTAACTGTCTTGTCTCAACATATTTTGATCAGGATTGTAGCAAAGCCAAGCCATTGTCGTTGCTTTAAAAATTTTAACAAACAGATCATAGACATAAAGGCATGTAAATTAGAAATAGACTTCCCATCTGATCTTTCTTTCAAATGGAATTAATTTTGTTGTATTGTTTGCTTTCTTTTGGAAAAACGATTTATCTCTATCTCCACATAGATACCAAAGCGAAATGATCATTTAACGTGAAACGATAGTTAACAGGACTACCTGAAAGTGTTATCTTTATCTTTTGCGCATTTACTTACATATTTCTTTTTTGTACAGGTAAAGGTCAAACGCAACAACGTTCACGAAGTAAAAGTACACCAAAACATTTATCAGGTTCACTGGACCAAGGCTTAAATACAAACTGTAACTCCGTATCAAGAAAGAAGTCGGAAAGCCGCAATCAAGTGAGAAGGCGTGGAGCATCCCCGTCATTGTCGTCTTCAAATCAATCGCTTAATTCTTTACGATCGGAACCTGCCACGAGGAGTGTTCAGCCTCCTTCCATGAACATGTCAACACAAACCGAGATTGCGGATACGCAAAGAAAATCGGGGATACCAAAATCTTTACTTAGTAGAAAGGACTCTATGGGCAATAAATCACGCATACCTAGACCAGTTATTCAACGATCCAAATCTATGGACGGAGCCAGTATATCCAGAATACGCAAACGAAACTTGGAGAACACAGGCTCGCCTAGGCTAGTTCGAGAGAAGTCAGATATTTCGGGCAAAATGGTAATTAGGCGTGAAAAATCGGATTTGACTGGACGCCAATCTAAATATAAACAAACAACGAGGGAGAGCACGAACACTCCTCGTAAGCGAGGTAGATAGATTTAACTTGCTTTTTAACTTTTTAATTTAACTTAGCTTTGTTTAGTTTTAATCTAGTTTGTGGTCAGATGGAATTCTTGCTGCGTTTCAATTCATTTGTTCTGATCATACACTTTATATTTTGACTCAGTATACCATACTAAATTTAGGGGCGACTTTCTTTGCGACTTGAGTAACGGAGGCTTAACATAACTTTGACAATATAACTCTTTGAACATTATATGTATTTCTGTATGTTTTAACTTATTTAGCTGTTGACAAGAAAGAAAAAGCTGTACCTCGTGCCAGGTAAGAAGTCCTACTGCATTCTCTTAGAAACTGAAACTAAATTTAACATCCATAACAATATAATTAAGTGGAAAATCAGACTTGATGAATATTCTTATTTTGTCTGCAAGGTCAAAGCACAAGTAACTGTAACTTTTTTGAGGCATGACCAATTTAAATATTAATATTAAAATTAAAATAAAAATATATTTATAAATGAATAATAAAAATAATAATATGTTTCTGTTTGGTTGTTTCAGGAATACTTCAACACTGGTGTGAAAAGACAGAAAAAGGAATAATTAATGCAACAGAGAATGATAGAATGGTGTTCCAAGTTCAAAGCAAAGTAGTTAGTGCTTACCAACTATAAAAAGCACGAAGAAAATGAATATTAAGGCTAAATAAATTAGAATCAAAAAGAGAAATTAAAAAATATAAACACGAGTTTCTAATTGTTATAAAATGTGAAATTTGCTACAACAAGCAAGTATTTCGTCGCCATTTCTTCTAAATACGTTTATTAGCACTCGACTTGGATGTAAAGGATGTTTATCCTGTCATCACACGCGTAAAGAAGCGCATGCGCGAAAAGGCGTGCCACATGTTTAGACGACTCTAAATAACTGTATGCATTCAAATTATTATTGTTATTATTAAAATATACACCTGTAAATAGTTAGCATTTAATCTATTTTTTACATCCAACTTCGTTTATAACTTATTCATTATTTACACGCATTGTATATAACTTTAAAATATGATTTATCTTTTATTAAAAAAGTTCGTGCTTTGAAAATCTAACAACTGGCTAAAATGACTCTCAAATATGCACAAGAATTGTGACACTGTTATCCTGTTTTAGCTTAAGGAAGTAAAAAATATTGAAATTGGACCTTTCAAAAAAATTATTTCTTCATTTTATCAAAGAGAAAATGCGCAGCATATAGACCAAATGTTTACAACCTAAGGTTAAATTTAAAATTTACCACACAGTTTGAGATTAGAAAGACAATCAGTCTGATTACTATTCAAGAACAAGTTATCACTTGTCCCTGTCATCCTTTCTCATATCTTCTAAAATTCTCGTGTCCTTAAAATTCTCGTGTCTTTAAATTGGAATTTGGAATCAGGAAAATATATCTCGTTTTGTCTTATCTCATTAACATTTAGTTATTATTTGTTTTCCAAGGTTTCTTTATATGTATGATGACTACAAAGGGTCTGCAATATGCCAGCGTTAGGGGATGAGGACAGATGTTAGATGTTAAAATAACAAGAGCAGTAAAAGCGATATTTCTTTTGAGTTTAGCTTTAAAAAAGAAAAAAATTATCGGAATTTCATGATGGACAGCGTAATGTACTGTATACATCCGCTAATTCGGATAATTGAGGAATCAGGAAAATAAATATCTGAATAAACAAATGTTTGAATCCTGCTACACAGAAGAGATTTATAAAACAAGGGGAAGAAGAAATTTATTCGAAATAGCAGACGTTCAAATTAAAGACATTCGAATTAGCGCATGTGTACTGTTAACAAAATCAATTGGATTGTATATATTTATCTGCAAATGCAAATACGATAGAACAAAATAGAATGAATTTGTTTTTATTTCACGTAATGTATTTTGTCCCGTATGATGATTTACTCCCTCTATGTCATTTACTAACGAATTTCTGGTTGCCCCATATCATTACATTATTTGGAGGTTCAATTTAAAAATTAATTTGTTGAAAATTTCAAATTCGGCTTGGTATACTATAGTTTGGTGACATTGTTTTTATTTTTTCAATTTTCATTTTTCTCCAAGGCTGAAGATCACCAAGTTAACGAAACGACATCAACCTTTAAGTACCGCATTGTCGAAAAAATGTAATTCACAAGTTTCGCTGCATCGCATTTAAGTAGAGTGGCCTTAAAACCACTCAATCTTGTAGAAAATCCATGCACTATTTAAACACCGATCTAGAGTGTTCAAAGGTCAATAGATTTTGTAGCCAAAATCGTAACCAGGTAGTGAAAGGATTATGCTGCGTAGGTCGTGTCCATCATTGAGATTCAAAATTTATCCAGTTCTAGCTAAGGATTTGGAATTTTCCATCCGCTTTTTTATGAAATGAAGAAATTGAACCTTGAAGGAGAAAGAATCGAGAAAAGAGATAATCGTCAATAAAATGATTTTGTTGTTTACGTAATACACTCGTGGTTTCTTACATTTTGCTTTGCATAGGTAAAAGATTAAAACACTAAAAAAATGTCTTTTAGCTTACACACATTTTTAATTTCTTCATAATTGATTTATTAGTTTCCTCAAAAAATTATTTCGATGTCACAATTAGGAAGTTGTAAATTTCGGCACTTTTCTCACAATTTGTGGAAATTTTTTACACTCGTTCAGATTGTAATATATTTTATTGCCTCGATGATCCCATGATTTGATTGGTTTACGGCTTATTTTAACAAGGCTTTGTATGAACCATGCTAACTGATTTCGGAAGCTATTATTAAAATGGTACCATAAAAACGTAAACAAATAAAAGAAAGATTTCCGTGGTGAGCACACAAGAATATAAGCCAGCTCACCTAAAACATATTTTTGCTTTAATTCGCTTAACAATGATCCGAATTGGTTTTGTGAACCTTTAAAGTAGTTAAAAATCAAACAATCTTGAACTTTAAAAATGTGTTTTTTCTGCATTGATGACTTGAGAATGAGAATTGTTTTACATCAGTAATTTTTTTTTCCAGATGAGATGTACTTACGGATAAAACCATAACTGACCAGTTCCGTTTAATTCAACGTCCGAGGACAAACCTACATATCGAGTTTGCTGAGGACTTCATGTTTTAAAATACAACCAGCCGGTATCTGTTTTATTTCCTGAATACAAGTCACCAAGGAAGAAAAAAAATAGATATTCGGTTTTTGATACTTTTGGAATTCAATATTGTTCGAGTTGAAATTTGTGTAAGACCCCAACACAATTACGTATCAATTTTTATGTGAACTGAAACAAAAATACGGTTTAAAGTGAGCGACTTTTATATTCTCTTGTGTGCTATGGAAATCTGTTGTTTCTGTTTTACTTTTTGTTTACATTGTCATGGTATTAATATAGTAATGACTTTCAAAATTGCTTAGAATGACTCCATGCAAAATCCTGTTTTAATGAGCCGTGAACCAATCAGATCATCGGATTTTTTCATACTCTCCGTTTGGTATTAGTTAGGTAGAAAGAAGTAGTACAAAAGAAAAACTGTTCTAGAATATTTTTTTCTTAATAATTTTATACTCATTATTTTATTCTTATAATTTCTAAAGGAATGTCAGCCGTCGTACTTATATATCAAAGGTTTTCATCAAAACAAGAACATATATTTAGCGCTTGTTACTAATGTCCAATACTGAATTTGAAAAGGGCACAGAACTCGCAAGCTCGGTCTGTACTTTTGACCTCGAGCTAGTATAGTCTGTACTTTTGACCTCGGGCTTTGTATTTCACAGTACAATATCAAAACCGGTCAGTATCCGTTTAATACAACCATGTTAATACTTTGTAAGAATGTTGCTAGAAACAGTTATGTCACCAGGTTTTCACATTTATTTAGTGGGTGCCACAAAATCGTTTTTATTCAGTCCCGTTTTAAATTCACATCAGCAGCGCGTGCTTGCGTGGCGCAATTGGTTAGCGCATTCGGCTGTTAACCGAAAGGT
>JASGCC010003056.1:0-25484 GCA_030067915.1 Hydractinia echinata | reverse complement strand
TGGTGAAAAAATAATTTTAAAAATCGTTCGGGAAATGAGTTTACTCCCTGCTTACTTTCTTTGTATACATTCGACTATACGGGATTTACGGGAAATCGCGGGTTTTCGGTTGCCGGCGATTAAACTGCTTTCATTCGGCGTCTCATCAAAAATGAAAATATTTTTGAAAACTACAAGTCTCATGGGTTTTAGTGGTGAAAAAATAATTTTAAAAATCGTTCGGGAAATGAGTTTACTCCCTGCTTACTTTCTTTGTATACATTCGACTATACGGGATTTACGGGAAATCGCGGGTTTTCGGTTGCCGGCGATTAAACTGCTTTCATTCGGCGTCTCATCAAAAATGAAAATATTTTTGAAAACTACAAGTCTCATGGGTTTTAGTGGTGAAAAAATAATTTTAAAAATCGTTCGGGAAATGAGTTTACTCCCTGCTTACTTTCTTTGTATACATTCGACTATACCGAGGATTTACGGGAAATCGCGGGTTTTCGGTTGCCGGCGATTAAACTGCTTTCATTCGGCGTCTCATCAAAAATGAAAATATTTTTGAAAACTACAAGTCTCATGGGTTTTAGTGGTGAAAAAATAATTTAAAAATCGTTCGGGAAATGAGTTTACTCCCTGCTTACTTTCTTTGTATACATTCGACTATACGGGCCGATCCGGGATTTACGGGAAATCGCGGGTTTTCGGTTGCCGGCGATTAAACTGCTTTCATTCGGCGTCTCAAAAATGAAAATATTTTTGAAAACTACAAGTCTCATGGGTTTTAGTGGTGAAAAAATAATTTTAAAAATCGTTCGGGAAATGAGTTTACTCCCTGCTTACTTTCTTTGTATACATTCGACTATACGGGATGATTTACGGGAAATCGCGGGTTTTCGGTTGCCGGCGATTAAACTGCTTTCATTCGGCGTCAAAACTACAAGTCTCATGGGTTTTAGTGGTGAAAAATAATTTTAAAAATCGTTCGGGAAATGAGTTTACTCCCTGCTTACTTTCTTTGTATACATTCGACTATACGGGATTTACGGGAAATCGCGGGTTTTCGGTTGCCGGCGATTAAACTGCTTTCATTCGGCGTCTCATCAAAAATGAAAATATTTTTGAAAACTACAAGTCTCATGGGTTTTAGTGGTGAAAAAATAATTTTAAAAATCGTTCGGGAAATGAGTTTACTCCCTGCTTACTTTCTTTGTATACATTCGACTATACGGCGATGGATTTACGGGAAATCGCGGGTTTTCGGTTGCCGGCGATTAAACTGCTTTCATTCGGCGTCTCATCAAAAATGAAAATATTTTTGAAAACTACAAGTCTCATGGGTTTTAGTGGTGAAAAAATAATTTTAAAAATCGTTCGGGAAATGAGTTTACTCCCTGCTTACTTTCTTTGTATACATTCGACTATACGGGATTTACGGGAAATCGCGGGTTTTCGGTTGCCGGCGATTAAACTGCTTTCATTCGGCGTCTCATCAAAAATGAAAATATTTTTGAAAACTACAAGTCTCATGGGTTTTAGTGGTGAAAAAATAATTTTAAAAATCGTTCGGGAAATGAGTTTACTCCCTGCTTACTTTCTTTGTATACATTCGACTATACGAGGGATTTACGGGAAATCGCGGGTTTTCGGTTGCCGGCGATTAAACTGCTTTCATTCGGCGTCTCATCAAAAATGAAAATATTTTTGAAAACTACAAGTCTCATGGGTTTTAGTGGTGAAAAAATAATTTTAAAAATCGTTCGGGAAATGAGTTTACTCCCTGCTTACTTTCTTTGTATACATTCGACTATAGGCCGATCCGGGATTTACGGGAAATCGCGGGTTTTCGGTTGCCGGCGATTAAACTGCTTTCATTCGGCGTCATCAAAAAAAAAAGTACAAGTCTCATGGGTTTTAGTGGTGAAAAAATAATTTTAAAAATCGTTCGGGAAATGAGTTTACTCCCTGCTTACTTTCTTTGTATACATTCGACTATACGGGATTTACGGGAAATCGCGGGTTTTCGGTTGCCGGCGATTAAACTGCTTTCATTCGGCGTCTCATCAAAAATGAAAATATTTTTGAAAACTACAAGTCTCATGGGTTTTAGTGGTGAAAAAATAATTTTAAAAATCGTTCGGGAAATGAGTTTACTCCCTGCTTACTTTCTTTGTATACATTCGACTATACGGGATCCGGATTTACGGGAAATCGCGGGTTTTCGGTTGCCGGCGACTAAACTGCTTTCATTCGGCGTCTCATCAAAAATGAAAATATTTTTGAAAACTACAAGTCTCATGGGTTTTAGTGGTGAAAAAATAATTTTAAAAATCGTTCGGGAAATGAGTTTACTCCCTGCTTACTTTCTTTGTATACATTCGACTATACGGGATTTACGGGAAATCGCGGGTTTTCGGTTGCCGGCGATTAAACTGCTTTCATTCGGCGTCTCATCAAAAATGAAAATATTTTTGAAAACTACAAGTCTCATGGGTTTTAGTGGTGAAAAAATAATTTTAAAAATCGTTCGGGAAATGAGTTTACTCCCTGCTTACTTTCTTTGTATACATTCGACTATACGGGCGACGGGATTTACGGGAAATCGCGGGTTTTCGGTTGCCGGCGATTAAACTGCTTTCATTCGGCGTCTCATCAAAAATGAAAATATTTTTGAAAACTACAAGTCTCATGGGTTTTAGTGGTGAAAAAATAATTTTAAAAATCGTTCGGGAAATGAGTTTACTCCCTGCTTACTTTCTTTGTATACATTCGACTATACGGGATTTACGGGAAATCGCGGGTTTTCGGTTGCCGGCGATTAAACTGCTTTCATTCGGCGTCTCATCAAAAATGAAAATATTTTTGAAAACTACAAGTCTCATGGGTTTTAGTGGTGAAAAAATAATTTTAAAAATCGTTCGGGAAATGAGTTTACTCCCTGCTTACTTTCTTTGTATACATTCGACTATACGGGCGACGGGATTTACGGGAAATCGCGGGTTTTCGGTTGCCGGCGATTAAACTGCTTTCATTCGGCGTCTCATCAAAAATGAAAAATTTTTGAAAACTACAAGTCTCATGGGTTTTAGTGGTGAAAAATAATTTTAAAAATCGTTCGGGAAATGAGTTTACTCCCTGCTTACTTTCTTTGTATACATTCGACTATACGGCGACGGGATTTACGGGAAATCGCGGGTTTTCGGTTGCCGGCGATTAAACTGCTTTCATTCGGCGTCTCATCAAAAATGAAAATATTTTTGAAAACTACAAGTCTCATGGGTTTTAGTGGTGAAAAAATAATTTTAAAAATCGTTCGGGAAATGAGTTTACTCCCTGCTTACTTTCTTTGTATACATTCGACTATACGGGCGACGGGATTTACGGGAAATCGCGGGTTTTCGGTTGCCGGCGATTAAACTGCTTTCATTCGCGTCAAAACTACAAGTCTCATGGGTTTTAGTGGTGAAAAAATAATTTTAAAAATCGTTCGGGAAATGAGTTTACTCCCTGCTTACTTTCTTTGTATACATTCGACTATACGGGATTTACGGGAAATCGCGGGTTTTCGGTTGCCGGCGATTAAACTGCTTTCATTCGGCGTCTCATCAAAAATGAAAATATTTTTGAAAACTACAAGTCTCATGGGTTTTAGTGGTGAAAAAATAATTTTAAAAATCGTTCGGGAAATGAGTTTACTCCCTGCTTACTTTCTTTGTATACATTCGACTATACGAGGATTTACGGGAAATCGCGGGTTTTCGGTTGCCGGCGATTAAACTGCTTTCATTCGGCGTCTCATCAAAAATGAAAATATTTTTGAAAACTACAAGTCTCATGGGTTTTAGTGGTGAAAAAATAATTTTAAAAATCGTTCGGGAAATGAGTTTACTCCCTGCTTACTTTCTTTGTATACATTCGACTATACGGGATTTACGGGAAATCGCGGGTTTTCGGTTGCCGGCGATTAAACTGCTTTCATTCGGCGTCTCATCAAAAATGAAAATATTTTTGAAAACTACAAGTCTCATGGGTTTTAGTGGTGAAAAAATAATTTTAAAAATCGTTCGGGAAATGAGTTTACTCCCTGCTTACTTTCTTTGTATACATTCGACTATACGGCGATCCGGGATTTACGGGAAATCGCGGGTTTTCGGTTGCCGGCGATTAAACTGCTTTCATTCGGCGTCTCATCAAAACTACAAGTCTCATGGGTTTTAGTGGTGAAAAAATAATTTTAAAAATCGTTCGGGAAATGAGTTTACTCCCTGCTTACTTTCTTTGTATACATTCGACTATACGGGATTTACGGGAAATCGCGGGTTTTCGGTTGCCGGCGATTAAACTGCTTTCATTCGGCGTCTCATCAAAAATGAAAATATTTTTGAAAACTACAAGTCTCATGGGTTTTAGTGGTGAAAAAATAATTTTAAAAATCGTTCGGGAAATGAGTTTACTCCCTGCTTACTTTCTTTGTATACATTCGACTATACGGCCGAGGATTTACGGGAAATCGCGGGTTTTCGGTTGCCGGCGATTAAACTGCTTTCATTCGGCGTCTCATCAAAAATGAAAATATTTTTGAAAACTACAAGTCTCATGGGTTTTAGTGGTGAAAAAATAATTTTAAAAATCGTTCGGGAAATGAGTTTACTCCCTGCTTACTTTCTTTGTATACATTCGACTATACGGGATTTACGGGAAATCGCGGGTTTTCGGTTGCCGGCGATTAAACTGCTTTCATTCGGCGTCTCATCAAAAATGAAAATATTTTTGAAAACTACAAGTCTCATTTTAGTGGTGAAAAAATAATTTTAAAAATCGTTCGGGAAATGAGTTTACTCCCTGCTTACTTTCTTTGTATACATTCGACTATACGGCCGATGGATTTACGGGAAATCGCGGGTTTTCGGTTGCCGGCGATTAAACTGCTTTCATTCGGCGTCTCATCAAAAATGAAAATATTTTTGAAAACTACAAGTCTCATGGGTTTTAGTGGTGAAAAAATAATTTTAAAAATCGTTCGGGAAATGAGTTTACTCCCTGCTTACTTTCTTTGTATACATTCGACTATACGGGATTTACGGGAAATCGCGGGTTTTCGGTTGCCGGCGATTAAACTGCTTTCATTCGGCGTCTCATCAAAAATGAAAATATTTTTGAAAACTACAAGTCTCATGGGTTTTAGTGGTGAAAAAATAATTTTAAAAATCGTTGGGGAAATGAGTTTACTGCCTGCTTACTTTCTTTGTATACATTCGACTATACGGGCCGATCCCGGGATTTACGGGAAATCGCGGGTTTTCGGTTGCCGGCGATTAAACTGCTTTCATTCGGCGTCTCATCAAAAATGAAAATATTTTTGAAAACTACAAGTCTCATGGGTTTTAGTGGTGAAAAAATAATTTTAAAAATCGTTCGGGAAATGAGTTTACTCCCTGCTTACTTTCTTTGTATACATTCGACTATACGGCCGATCCGGGATTTACGGGAAATCGCGGGTTTTCGGTTGCCGGCGATTAAACTGCTTTCATTCGGCGTCTCATCAAAAATGAAAAATTTTTTGAAAACTACAAGTCTCATGGGTTTTAGTGGTGAAAAAATAATTTTAAAAATCGTTCGGGAAATGAGTTTACTCCCTGCTTACTTTCTTTGTATACATTCGACTATACGGGATTTACGGGAAATCGCGGGTTTTCGGTTGCCGGCGATTAAACTGCTTTCATTCGGCGTCTCATCAAAAATGAAAATATTTTTGAAAACTACAAGTCTCATGGGTTTTAGTGGTGAAAAAATAATTTTAAAAATCGTTCGGGAAATGAGTTTACTCCCTGCTTACTTTCTTTGTATACATTCGACTATACGGGATTTACGGGAAATCGCGGGTTTTCGGTTGCCGGCGATTAAACTGCTTTCATTCGGCGTCTCATCAAAAATGAAAATATTTTTGAAAACTACAAGTCTCATGGGTTTTAGTGGTGAAAAAATAATTTTAAAAATCGTTCGGGAAATGAGTTTACTCCCTGCTTACTTTCTTTGTATACATTCGACTATATACGGGATTTACGGGAAATCGCGGGTTTTCGGTTGCCGGCGATTAAACTGCTTTCATTCGGCGTCTCATCAAAAATGAAAATATTTTTGAAAACTACAAGTCTCATGGGTTTTAGTGGTGAAAAAATAATTTTAAAAATCGTTCGGGAAATGAGTTTACTCCCTGCTTACTTTCTTTGTATACATTCGACTATACGGGCCGATCCGGATTTACGGGAAATCGCGGGTTTTCGGTTGCCGGCGATTAAACTGCTTTCATTCGGCGTCTCATCAAAAATGAAAATATTTTTGAAAACTACAAGTCTCATGGGTTTTAGTGGTGAAAAAATAATTTTAAAAATCGTTCGGGAAATGAGTTTACTCCCTGCTTACTTTCTTTGTATACATTCGACTATACGGCGGATTTACGGGAAATCGCGGGTTTTCGGTTGCCGGCGATTAAACTGCTTTCATTCGGCGTCTCATCAAAAATGAAAATATTTTTGAAAACTACAAGTCTCATGGGTTTTAGTGGTGAAAAAATAATTTTAAAAATCGTTCGGGAAATGAGTTTACTCCCTGCTTACTTTCTTTGTATACATTCGACTATACGGGATTTACGGGAAATCGCGGGTTTTCGGTTGCCGGCGATTAAACTGCTTTCATTCGGCGTCTCATCAAAAATGAAAATATTTTTGAAAACTACAAGTCTCATGGGTTTTAGTGGTGAAAAAATAATTTTAAAAATCGTTCGGGAAATGAGTTTACTCCCTGCTTACTTTCTTTGTATACATTCGACTATACGGGCCGAGTCCGGGATTTACGGGAAATCGCGGGTTTTCGGTTGCCGGCGATTAAACTGCTTTCATTCGGCGTCTCATCAAAAATGAAAATATTTTTGAAAACTACAAGTCTCATGGGTTTTAGTGGTGAAAAAATAATTTTAAAAATCGTTCGGGAAATGAGTTTACTCCCTGCTTACTTTCTTTGTATACATTCGACTATACGGGATTTACGGGAAATCGCGGGTTTTCGGTTGCCGGCGATTAAACTGCTTTCATTCGGCGTCTCATCAAAAATGAAAATATTTTTGAAAACTACAAGTCTCATGGGTTTTAGTGGTGAAAAAATAATTTTAAAAATCGTTCGGGAAATGAGTTTACTCCCTGCTTACTTTCTTTGTATACATTCGACTATACCGACGGGATTTACGGGAAATCGCGGGTTTTCGGTTGCCGGCGATTAAACTGCTTTCATTCGGCGTCTCATCAAAAATGAAAATATTTTTGAAAACTACAAGTCTCATGGGTTTTAGTGGTGAAAAAATAATTTTAAAATTCGTTCGGGAAATGAGTTTACTCCCTGCTTACTTTCTTTGTATACATTCGACTATACGGGATTTACGGGAAATCGCGGGTTTTCGGTTGCCGGCGATTAAACTGCTTTCATTCGGCGTCTCATCAAAAATGAAAATATTTTTGAAAACTACAAGTCTCATGGGTTTTAGTGGTGAAAAAATAATTTTAAAAATCGTTCGGGAAATGAGTTTACTCCCTGCTTACTTTCTTTGTATACATTCGACTATACGGCGGGATTTACGGGAAATCGCGGGTTTTCGGTTGCCGGCGATTAAACTGCTTTCATTCGGCGTCTCATCAAAAATGAAAATATTTTTGAAAACTACAAGTCTCATGGGTTTTAGTGGTGAAAAAATAATTTTAAAAATCGTTCGGGAAATGAGTTTACTCCCTGCTTACTTTCTTTGTATACATTCGACTATACGGGATTTACGGGAAATCGCGGGTTTTCGGTTGCCGGCGATTAAACTGCTTTCATTCGGCGTCTCATCAAAAATGAAAATATTTTTGAAAACTACAAGTCTCATGGGTTTTAGTGGTGAAAAAATAATTTTAAAAATCGTTCGGGAAATGAGTTTACTCCCTGCTTACTTTCTTTGTATACATTCGACTATACGGCCGAGGATTTACGGGAAATCGCGGGTTTTCGGTTGCCGGCGATTAAACTGCTTTCATTCGGCGTCTCATCAAAAATGAAAATATTTTTGAAAACTACAAGTCTCATGGGTTTTAGTGGTGAAAAAATAATTTTAAAAATCGTTCGGGAAATGAGTTTACTCCCTGCTTACTTTCTTTGTATACATTCGACTATACGGGATTTACGGGAAATCGCGGGTTTTCGGTTGCCGGCGATTAAACTGCTTTCATTCGGCGTCTCATCAAAAATGAAAATTTTTTGAAAACTACAAGTCTCATGGGTTTTAGTGGTGAAAAAATAATTTTAAAAATCGTTCGGGAAATGAGTTTACTCCCTGCTTACTTTCTTTGTATACATTCGACTATACGGGATTTACGGGAAATCGCGGGTTTTCGGTTGCCGGCGATTAAACTGCTTTCATTCGGCGTCTCATCAAAAATGAAAATATTTTTGAAAACTACAAGTCTCATGGGTTTTAGTGGTGAAAAAATAATTTTAAAAATCGTTCGGGAAATGAGTTTACTCCCTGCTTACTTTCTTTGTATACATTCGACTATACGGGATTTACGGGAAATCGCGGGTTTTCGGTTGCCGGCGATTAAACTGCTTTCATTCGGCGTCTCATCAAAAATGAAAATATTTTTGAAAACTACAAGTCTCATGGGTTTTAGTGGTGAAAAAATAATTTTAAAAATCGTTCGGGAAATGAGTTTACTCCCTGCTTACTTTCTTTGTATACATTCGACTATACGGGATTTACGGGAAATCGCGGGTTTTCGGTTGCCGGCGATTAAACTGCTTTCATTCGGCGTCTCATCAAAAATGAAAATATTTTTGAAAACTACAAGTCTCATGGGTTTTAGTGGTGAAAAAATAATTTTAAAAATCGTTCGGGAAATGAGTTTACTCCCTGCTTACTTTCTTTGTATACATTCGACTATACGGGATTTACGGGAAATCGCGGGTTTTCGGTTGCCGGCGATTAAACTGCTTTCATTCGGCGTCTCATCAAAAATGAAAATATTTTTGAAAACTACAAGTCTCATGGGTTTTAGTGGTGAAAAAATAATTTTAAAAATCGTTCGGGAAATGAGTTTACTCCCTGCTTACTTTCTTTGTATACATTCGACTATACGGCCGACGGATTTACGGGAAATCGCGGGTTTTCGGTTGCCGGCGATTAAACTGCTTTCATTCGGCGTCTCATCAAAAATGAAAATATTTTTGAAAACTACAAGTCTCATGGGTTTTAGTGGTGAAAAAATAATTTTAAAAATCGTTCGGGAAATGAGTTTACTCCCTGCTTACTTTCTTTGTATACATTCGACTATACGGGATTTACGGGAAATCGCGGGTTTTCGGTTGCCGGCGATTAAACTGCTTTCATTCGGCGTCTCATCAAAAATGAAAATATTTTTGAAAACTACAAGTCTCATGGGTTTTAGTGGTGAAAAAATAATTTTAAAAATCGTTCGGGAAATGAGTTTACTCCCTGCTTACTTTCTTTGTATACATTCGACTATACGGCCGATCCGGGATTTACGGGAAATCGCGGGTTTTCGGTTGCCGGCGATTAAACTGCTTTCATTCGGCGTCTCATCAAAAATGAAAATATTTTTGAAAACTACAAGTCTCATGGGTTTTAGTGGTGAAAAAATTTTTAAAAATCGTTCGGGAAATGAGTTTACTCCCTGCTTACTTTCTTTGTATACATTCGACTATACGGGATTTACGGGAAATCGCGGGTTTTCGGTTGCCGGCGATTAAACTGCTTTCATTCGGCGTCTCATCAAAAATGAAAATATTTTTGAAAACTACAAGTCTCATGGGTTTTAGTGGTGAAAAAATAATTTTAAAAATCGTTCGGGAAATGAGTTTACTCCCTGCTTACTTTCTTTGTATACATTCGACTATACGGGATGGATTTACGGGAAATCGCGGGTTTTCGGTTGCCGGCGATTAAACTGCTTTCATTCGGCGTCTCATCAAAAATGAAAAATTTTTTGAAAACTACAAGTCTCATGGGTTTTAGTGGTGAAAAAATAATTTTAAAAATCGTTCGGGAAATGAGTTTACTCCCTGCTTACTTTCTTTGTATACATTCGACTATACGGGATTTACGGGAAATCGCGGGTTTTCGGTTGCCGGCGATTAAACTGCTTTCATTCGGCGTCTCATCAAAAATGAAAATATTTTTGAAAACTACAAGTCTCATGGGTTTTAGTGGTGAAAAAATAATTTTAAAAATCGTTCGGGAAATGAGTTTACTCCCTGCTTACTTTCTTTGTATACATTCGACTATACGGGATTTACGGGAAATCGCGGGTTTTCGGTTGCCGGCGATTAAACTGCTTTCATTCGGCGTCTCATCAAAAATGAAAATTTTTTGAAAACTACAAGTCTCATGGGTTTTAGTGGTGAAAAAATAATTTTAAAAATCGTTCGGGAAATGAGTTTACTCCCTGCTTACTTTCTTTGTATACATTCGACTATACGGGATTTACGGGAAATCGCGGGTTTTCGGTTGCCGGCGATTAAACTGCTTTCATTCGGCGTCTCATCAAAAATGAAAATATTTTTGAAAACTACAAGTCTCATGGGTTTTAGTGGTGAAAAAATAATTTTAAAAATCGTTCGGGAAATGAGTTTACTCCCTGCTTACTTTCTTTGTATACATTCGACTATATACGGGATTTACGGGAAATCGCGGGTTTTCGGTTGCCGGCGATTAAACTGCTTTCATTCGGCGTCTCATCAAAAATGAAAATATTTTTGAAAACTACAAGTCTCATGGGTTTTAGTGGTGAAAAAATTTTTAAAAATCGTTCGGGAAATGAGTTTACTCCCTGCTTACTTTCTTTGTATACATTCGACTATACGGGATTTACGGGAAATCGCGGGTTTTCGGTTGCCGGCGATTAAACTGCTTTCATTCGGCGTCTCATCAAAAATGAAAATATTTTTGAAAACTACAAGTCTCATGGGTTTTAGTGGTGAAAAAATAATTTTAAAAATCGTTCGGGAAATGAGTTTACTCCCTGCTTACTTTCTTTGTATACATTCGACTATACGGGATTTACGGGAAATCGCGGGTTTTCGGTTGCCGGCGATTAAACTGCTTTCATTCGGCGTCTCATCAAAAATGAAAATATTTTTGAAAACTACAAGTCTCATGGGTTTTAGTGGTGAAAAAATAATTTTAAAAATCGTTCGGGAAATGAGTTTACTCCCTGCTTACTTTCTTTGTATACATTCGACTATAGGCGAGGATTTACGGGAAATCGCGGGTTTTCGGTTGCCGGCGATTAAACTGCTTTCATTCGGCGTCTCATCAAAAATGAAAATATTTTTGAAAACTACAAGTCTCATGGGTTTTAGTGGTGAAAAAATAATTTTAAAAATCGTTCGGGAAATGAGTTTACTCCCTGCTTACTTTCTTTGTATACATTCGACTATACGGGATTTACGGGAAATCGCGGGTTTTCGGTTGCCGGCGATTAAACTGCTTTCATTCGGCGTCTCATCAAAAATGAAAATATTTTTGAAAACTACAAGTCTCATGGGTTTTAGTGGTGAAAAAATAATTTTAAAAATCGTTCGGGAAATGAGTTTACTCCCTGCTTACTTTCTTTGTATACATTCGACTATACGGGATTTACGGGAAATCGCGGGTTTTCGGTTGCCGGCGATTAAACTGCTTTCATTCGGCGTCTCATCAAAAATGAAAATATTTTTGAAAACTACAAGTCTCATGGGTTTTAGTGGTGAAAAAATAATTTTAAAAATCGTTCGGGAAATGAGTTTACTCCCTGCTTACTTTCTTTGTATACATTCGACTATACCGACGGGATTTACGGGAAATCGCGGGTTTTCGGTTGCCGGCGATTAAACTGCTTTCATTCGGCGTCTCATCAAAAATGAAAATATTTTTGAAAACTACAAGTCTCATGGGTTTTAGTGGTGAAAAAATAATTTTAAAAATCGTTCGGGAAATGAGTTTACTCCCTGCTTACTTTCTTTGTATACATTCGACTATACGGGATTTACGGGAAATCGCGGGTTTTCGGTTGCCGGCGATTAAACTGCTTTCATTCGGCGTCTCATCAAAAATGAAAATATTTTTGAAAACTACAAGTCTCATGGGTTTTAGTGGTGAAAAAATAATTTTAAAAATCGTTCGGGAAATGAGTTTACTCCCTGCTTACTTTCTTTGTATACATTCGATACGGGCCGACGGGATTTACGGGAAATCGCGGGTTTTCGGTTGCCGGCGATTAAACTGCTTTCATTCGGCGTCTCATCAAAAATGAAAATATTTTTGAAAACTACAAGTCTCATGGGTTTTAGTGGTGAAAAAATAATTTTAAAAATCGTTCGGGAAATGAGTTTACTCCCTGCTTACTTTCTTTGTATACATTCGACTATACGGGATTTACGGGAAATCGCGGGTTTTCGGTTGCCGGCGATTAAACTGCTTTCATTCGGCGTCTCATCAAAAATGAAAATATTTTTGAAAACTACAAGTCTCATGGGTTTTAGTGGTGAAAAAATAATTTTAAAAATCGTTCGGGAAATGAGTTTACTCCCTGCTTACTTTCTTTGTATACATTCGACTATACGGGATTTACGGGAAATCGCGGGTTTTCGGTTGCCGGCGATTAAACTGCTTTCATTCGGCGTCTCATCAAAAATGAAAATATTTTTGAAAACTACAAGTCTCATGGGTTTTAGTGGTGAAAAAATAATTTTAAAAATCGTTCGGGAAATGAGTTTACTCCCTGCTTACTTTCTTTGTATACATTCGACTATACGGCCGATCCGGGATTTACGGGAAATCGCGGGTTTTCGGTTGCCGGCGATTAAACTGCTTTCATTCGGCGTCTCATCAAAAATGAAAATATTTTTGAAAACTACAAGTCTCATGGGTTTTAGTGGTGAAAAAATAATTTTAAAAATCGTTCGGGAAATGAGTTTACTCCCTGCTTACTTTCTTTGTATACATTCGACTATACGGGATTTACGGGAAATCGCGGGTTTTCGGTTGCCGGCGATTAAACTGCTTTCATTCGGCGTCTCATCAAAAATGAAAATATTTTTGAAAACTACAAGTCTCATGGGTTTTAGTGGTGAAAAAATAATTTTAAAAATCGTTCGGGAAATGAGTTTACTCCCTGCTTACTTTCTTTGTATACATTCGACTATACGGGCGAGCCGGATTTACGGGAAATCGCGGGTTTTCGGTTGCCGGCGATTAAACTGCTTTCATTCGGCGTCTCATCAAAAATGAAAATATTTTTGAAAACTACAAGTCTCATGGGTTTTAGTGGTGAAAAAATAATTTTAAAAATCGTTCGGGAAATGAGTTTACTCCCTGCTTACTTTCTTTGTATACATTCGACTATACGGGATTTACGGGAAATCGCGGGTTTTCGGTTGCCGGCGATTAAACTGCTTTCATTCGGCGTCTCATCAAAAATGAAAATATTTTTGAAAACTACAAGTCTCATGGGTTTTAGTGGTGAAAAAATAATTTTAAAAATCGTTCGGGAAATGAGTTTACTCCCTGCTTACTTTCTTTGTATACATTCGACTATACGACGGGATTTACGGGAAATCGCGGGTTTTCGGTTGCCGGCGATTAAACTGCTTTCATTCGGCGTCTCATCAAAAATGAAAATATTTTTGAAAACTACAAGTCTCATGGGTTTTAGTGGTGAAAAAATAATTTTAAAAATCGTTCGGGAAATGAGTTTACTCCCTGCTTACTTTCTTTGTATACATTCGACTATACGGGCCGAGCCGGGATTTACGGGAAATCGCGGGTTTTCGGTTGCCGGCGATTAAACTGCTTTCATTCGGCGTCTCATCAAAAATGAAAATATTTTTGAAAACTACAAGTCTCATGGGTTTTAGTGGTGAAAAAATAATTTTAAAAATCGTTCGGGAAATGAGTTTACTCCCTGCTTACTTTCTTTGTATACATTCGACTATACGGGCCGATCCGGGATTTACGGGAAATCGCGGGTTTTCGGTTGCCGGCGATTAAACTGCTTTCATTCGGCGTCTCATCAAAAATGAAAATATTTTTGAAAACTACAAGTCTCATGGGTTTTAGTGGTGAAAAAATAATTTTAAAAATCGTTCGGGAAATGAGTTTACTCCCTGCTTACTTTCTTTGTATACATTCGACTATACGGGATTTACGGGAAATCGCGGGTTTTCGGTTGCCGGCGATTAAACTGCTTTCATTCGGCGTCTCATCAAAAATGAAAATATTTTTGAAAACTACAAGTCTCATGGGTTTTAGTGGTGAAAAAATAATTTTAAAAATCGTTCGGGAAATGAGTTTACTCCTGCTTACTTTCTTTGTATACATTCGACTATACGGGCCGATCCGGGATTTACGGGAAATCGCGGGTTTTCGGTTGCCGGCGATTAAACTGCTTTCATTCGGCGTCTCATCAAAAATGAAAATATTTTGAAAACTACAAGTCTCATGGGTTTTAGTGGTGAAAAAATAATTTTAAAAATCGTTCGGGAAATGAGTTTACTCCCTGCTTACTTTCTTTGTATACATTCGACTATACGGGCGACCGGGATTTACGGGAAATCGCGGGTTTTCGGTTGCCGGCGATTAAACTGCTTTCATTCGGCGTCTCATCAAAAATGAAAATATTTTTGAAACTACAAGTCTCATGGGTTTTAGTGGTGAAAAAATAATTTTAAAAATCGTTCGGGAAATGAGTTTACTCCCTGCTTACTTTCTTTGTATACATTCGACTATACGGGCCGAGCCGGGATTTACGGGAAATCGCGGGTTTTCGGTTGCCGGCGATTAAACTGCTTTCATTCGGCGTCTCATCAAAAATGAAAATATTTTTGAAAACTACAAGTCTCATGGGTTTTAGTGGTGAAAAAATAATTTTAAAAATCGTTCGGGAAATGAGTTTACTCCCTGCTTACTTTCTTTGTATACATTCGACTATACCGGGATTTACGGGAAATCGCGGGTTTTCGGTTGCCGGCGATTAAACTGCTTTCATTCGGCGTCTCATCAAAAATGAAAATATTTTTGAAAACTACAAGTCTCATGGGTTTTAGTGGTGAAAAAATAATTTTAAAAATCGTTCGGGAAATGAGTTTACTCCCTGTACTTTCTTTGTATACATTCGACTATACGGGCCGCCGGGATTTACGGGAAATCGCGGGTTTTCGGTTGCCGGCGATTAAACTGCTTTCATTCGGCGTCTCATCAAAAATGAAAATATTTTTGAAAACTACAAGTCTCATGGGTTTTAGTGGTGAAAAAATAATTTTAAAAATCGTTCGGGAAATGAGTTTACTCCCTGCTTACTTTCTTTGTATACATTCGACTATACGGGATTTACGGGAAATCGCGGGTTTTCGGTTGCCGGCGATTAAACTGCTTTCATTCGGCGTCTCATCAAAAATGAAAATATTTTTGAAAACTACAAGTCTCATGGGTTTTAGTGGTGAAAAAATAATTTTAAAAATCGTTCGGGAAATGAGTTTACTCCCTGCTTACTTTCTTTGTATACATTCGACTATACGGGCCGAGCCGGGATTTACGGGAAATCGCGGGTTTTCGGTTGCCGGCGATTAAACTGCTTTCATTCGGCGTCTCATCAAAAATGAAAATATTTTTGAAAACTACAAGTCTCATGGGTTTTAGTGGTGAAAAAAAAAAAAATCGTTCGGGAAATGAGTTTACTCCCTGTACTTTCTTTGTATACATTCGACTATACGGCCGAGCCGGGATTTACGGGAAATCGCGGGTTTTCGGTTGCCGGCGATTAAACTGCTTTCATTCGGCGTCTCATCAAAAATGAAAATATTTTTGAAAACTACAAGTCTCATGGGTTTTAGTGGTGAAAAAATAATTTTAAAAATCGTTCGGGAAATGAGTTTACTCCCTGCTTACTTTCTTTGTATACATTCGACTATACGGGATTTACGGGAAATCGCGGGTTTTCGGTTGCCGGCGATTAAACTGCTTTCATTCGGCGTCTCATCAAAAATGAAAATATTTTTGAAAACTACAAGTCTCATGGGTTTTAGTGGTGAAAAAATAATTTTAAAAATCGTTCGGGAAATGAGTTTACTCCCTGTACTTTCTTTGTATACATTCGACTATACGGGCGAGCCGGATTTACGGGAAATCGCGGGTTTTCGGTTGCCGGCGATTAAACTGCTTTCATTCGGCGTCTCATCAAAAATGAAAAATTTTTGAAAACTACAAGTCTCATGGGTTTTAGTGGTGAAAAAATAATTTAAAAATCGTTCGGGAAATGAGTTTACTCCCTGTACTTTCTTTGTATACATTCGACTATACGGGCCGAGCCGGGATTTACGGGAAATCGGGGGTTTTCGGTTGCCGGCGATTAAACTGCTTTCATTCGGCGTCTCATCAAAAATGAAAATTTTTTGAAAACTACAAGTCTCATGGGTTTTAGTGGTGAAAAAATAATTTTAAAAATCGTTCGGGAAATGAGTTTACTCCCTGCTTACTTTCTTTGTATACATTCGACTATACGGGCCGAGCCGGGATTTACGGGAAATCGCGGGTTTTCGGTTGCCGGCGATTAAACTGCTTTCATTCGGCGTCTCATCAAAAATGAAAATATTTTTGAAAACTACAAGTCTCATGGGTTTTAGTGGTGAAAAAATAATTTTAAAAATCGTTCGGGAAATGAGTTTACTCCCTGCTTACTTTCTTTGTATACATTCGACTATCCGGGATTTACGGGAAATCGCGGGTTTTCGGTTGCCGGCGATTAAACTGCTTTCATTCGGCGTCTCATCAAAAATGAAAATATTTTTGAAAACTACAAGTCTCATGGGTTTTAGTGGTGAAAAAATAATTTTAAAAATCGTTCGGGAAATGAGTTTACTCCCTGCTTACTTTCTTTGTATACATTCGACTATACGGGACGAGCCGGGATTTACGGGAAATCGCGGGTTTTCGGTTGCCGGCGATTAAACTGCTTTCATTCGGCGTCTCATCAAAAATGAAAATATTTTTGAAAACTACAAGTCTCATGGGTTTTAGTGGTGAAAAAATAATTTTAAAAATCGTTCGGGAAATGAGTTTACTCCCTGTACTTTCTTTGTATACATTCGACTATACGGGCCGAGCCGGGATTTACGGGAAATCGCGGGTTTTCGGTTGCCGGCGATTAAACTGCTTTCATTCGGCGTCTCATCAAAAATGAAAAATTTTTGAAAACTACAAGTCTCATGGGTTTTAGTGGTGAAAAAATAATTAAAAATCGTTCGGGAAATGAGTTTACTCCCTGTACTTTTTTGTATACATTCGACTATACGGGCCGAGCCGGGATTTACGGGAAATCGCGGGTTTTCGGTTGCCGGCGATTAAACTGCTTTCATTCGGCGTCTCATCAAAAATGAAAATATTTTTGAAAACTACAAGTCTCATGGGTTTTAGTGGTGAAAAAATAATTTTAAAAATCGTTCGGGAAATGAGTTTACTCCCTGTACTTTCTTTGTATACATTCGACTATACGGGCCGAGCCGGGATTTACGGGAAATCGCGGGTTTTCGGTTGCCGGCGATTAAACTGCTTTCATTCGGCGTCTCATCAAAAATGAAAATATTTTTGAAAACTACAAGTCTCATGGGTTTTAGTGGTGAAAAAATAATTTTAAAAATCGTTCGGGAAATGAGTTTACTCCCTGCTTACTTTCTTTGTATACATTCGACTATACGGGATTTACGGGAAATCGCGGGTTTTCGGTTGCCGGCGATTAAACTGCTTTCATTCGGCGTCTCATCAAAAATGAAAATTTTTGAAAACTACAAGTCTCATGGGTTTTAGTGGTGAAAAAATAATTTTAAAAATCGTTCGGGAAATGAGTTTACTCCCTGTACTTTCTTTGTATACATTCGACTATACGGGCCGACGGGATTTACGGGAAATCGCGGGTTTTCGGTTGCCGGCGATTAAACTGCTTTCATTCGGCGTCTCATCAAAAATGAAAATTTTTGAAAACTACAAGTCTCATGGGTTTTAGTGGTGAAAAATAATTTTAAAAATCGTTCGGGAAATGAGTTTACTCCCTGCTTACTTTCTTTGTATACATTCGACTATACGGGCCGAGCCGGGATTTACGGGAAATCGCGGGTTTTCGGTTGCCGGCGATTAAACTGCTTTCATTCGGCGTCTCATCAAAAATGAAAAATTTTTTGAAAACTACAAGTCTCATGGGTTTTAGTGGTGAAAAAATAATTTTAAAAATCGTTCGGGAAATGAGTTTACTCCCTGTACTTTCTTTGTATACATTCGACTATACGGGCGAGCCGGGATTTACGGGAAATCGCGGGTTTTCGGTTGCCGGCGATTAAACTGCTTTCATTCGGCGTCTCATCAAAAATGAAAATATTTTTGAAAACTACAAGTCTCATGGGTTTTAGTGGTGAAAAAATAATTTTAAAAATCGTTCGGGAAATGAGTTTACTCCCTGTACTTTCTTTGTATACATTCGACTACGGGCCGAGCCCGGGATTTACGGGAAATCGCGGGTTTTCGGTTGCCGGCGATTAAACTGCTTTCATTCGGCGTCTCATCAAAAATGAAAATATTTTTGAAAACTACAAGTCTCATGGGTTTTAGTGGTGAAAAAATAATTTTAAAAATCGTTCGGGAAATGAGTTTACTCCCTGCTTACTTTCTTTGTATACATTCGACTATACGGGCCGAGCCGGATTTACGGGAAATCGCGGGTTTTCGGTTGCCGGCGATTAAACTGCTTTCATTCGGCGTCTCATCAAAAATGAAAATATTTTTGAAAACTACAAGTCTCATGGGTTTTAGTGGTGAAAAAATAATTTTAAAAATCGTTCGGGAAATGAGTTTACTCCCTGCTTACTTTCTTTGTATACATTCGACTATACGGGCCGATCCCGGGATTTACGGGAAATCGCGGGTTTTCGGTTGCCGGCGATTAAACTGCTTTCATTCGGCGTCTCATCAAAAATGAAAATATTTTTGAAAACTACAAGTCTCATGGGTTTTAGTGGTGAAAAAATAATTTTAAAAATCGTTCGGGAAATGAGTTTACTCCCTGCTTACTTTCTTTGTATACATTCGACTATACGGGATTTACGGGAAATCGCGGGTTTTCGGTTGCCGGCGATTAAACTGCTTTCATTCGGCGTCTCATCAAAAATGAAAATATTTTTGAAAACTACAAGTCTCATGGGTTTTAGTGGTGAAAAAATAATTTTAAAAATCGTTCGGGAAATGAGTTTACTCCCTGCTTACTTTCTTTGTATACATTCGACTATACGGGCCGAGTCCGGGATTTACGGGAAATCGCGGTTTTCGGTTGCCGGCGATTAAACTGCTTTCATTCGGCGTCTCATCAAAAATGAAAATATTTTTGAAAACTACAAGTCTCATGGGTTTTAGTGGTGAAAAAATAATTTTAAAAATCGTTCGGGAAATGAGTTTACTCCCTGCTTACTTTCTTTGTATACATTCGACTATACGGGATTTACGGGAAATCGCGGGTTTTCGGTTGCCGGAGATTAAACTGCTTTCATTCGGCGTCTCATCAAAAATGAAAATTTTTTGAAAACTACAAGTCTCATGGGTTTTAGTGGTGAAAAAATAATTTTAAAAATCGTTCGGGAAATGAGTTTACTCCCTGTACTTTCTTTGTATACATTCGACTATACGGGCGAGCCCGGGATTTACGGGAAATCGCGGGTTTTCGGTTGCCGGCGATTAAACTGTTTCATTCGGCGTCTCATCAAAAATGAAAATATTTTTGAAAACTACAAGTCTCATGGGTTTTAGTGGTGAAAAAATAATTTTAAAAATCGTTCGGGAAATGAGTTTACTGCCTGCTTACTTTCTTTGTATACATTCCACTATACGGGCCGAGCCGGAATTTACGGGAAATCGCGGGTTTTCGGTTGCCGGCGATTAAACTGCTTTCATTCGGCGTCTCATCAAAAATGAAAATATTTTTGAAAACTACAAGTCTCATGGGTTTTAGTGGTGAAAAAATAATTTTAAAAATCGTTCGGGAAATGAGTTTACTCCCTGCTTACTTTCTTTGTATACATTCGACTATACGGGCCGATCCGGGATTTACGGGAAATCGCGGGTTTTCGGTTGCCGGCGATTAAACTGCTTTCATTCGGCGTCTCATCAAAAATGAAAATATTTTGAAAACTACAAGTCTCATGGGTTTTAGTGGTGAAAAAATAATTTTAAAAATCGTTCGGGAAATGAGTTTACTCCCTGTACTTTCTTTGTATACATTCGACTATACGGGCGAGCCGGGATTTACGGGAAATCGCGGGTTTTCGGTTGCCGGCGATTAAACTGCTTTCATTCGGCGTCTCATCAAAAATGAAAAATTTTTGAAAACTACAAGTCTCATGGGTTTTAGTGGTGAAAAAATAATTTTAAAAATCGTTCGGGAAATGAGTTTACTCCCTGCTTACTTTCTTTGTATACATTCGACTATACGGGCGAGCCGGGATTTACGGGAAATCGCGGGTTTTCGGTTGCCGGCGATTAAACTGCTTTCATTCGGCGTCTCATCAAAAATGAAAATATTTTTGAAAACTACAAGTCTCATGGGTTTTAGTGGTGAAAAAATAATTTTAAAAATCGTTCGGGAAATGAGTTTACTCCTGCTTACTTTCTTTGTATACATTCGACTATACGGGCCGAGGATTTACGGGAAATCGCGGGTTTTCGGTTGCCGGCGATTAAACTGCTTTCATTCGGCGTCTCATCAAAAATGAAAATATTTTTGAAAACTACAAGTCTCATGGGTTTTAGTGGTGAAAAAATAATTTTAAAAATCGTTCGGGAAATGAGTTTACACCCTGCTTACTTTCTTTGTATACATTCGACTATACGGGATTTACGGGAAATCGCGGGTTTTCGGTTGCCGGCGATTAAACTGCTTTCATTCGGCGTCTCATCAAAAATGAAAATATTTTTGAAAACTACAAGTCTCATGGGTTTTAGTGGTGAAAAAATAATTTTAAAAATCGTTCGGGAAATGAGTTTACTCCCTGCTTACTTTCTTTGTATACATTCGACTATACGGGCCGACCGGATTTACGGGAAATCGCGGGTTTTCGGTTGCCGGCGATTAAACTGCTTTCATTCGGCGTCTCATCAAAAATGAAAATATTTTTGAAAACTACAAGTCTCATGGGTTTTAGTGGTGAAAAAATAATTTTAAAAATCGTTCGGGAAATGAGTTTACTCCCTGCTTACTTTCTTTGTATACATTCGACTATACGGGCCGAGCCGGGATTTACGGGAAATCGCGGGTTTTCGGTTGCCGGCGATTAAACTGCTTTCATTCGGCGTCTCATCAAAAATGAAAATATTTTTGAAAACTACAAGTCTCATGGGTTTTAGTGGTGAAAAAATAATTTTAAAAATCGTTCGGGAAATGAGTTTACTCCCTGCTTACTTTCTTTGTATACATTCGACTATACGGGCCGATCCGGGATTTACGGGAAATCGCGGGTTTTCGGTTGCCGGCGATTAAACTGCTTTCATTCGGCGTCTCATCAAAAATGAAAATATTTTTGAAAACTACAAGTCTCATGGGTTTTAGTGGTGAAAAAATAATTTTAAAAATCGTTCGGGAAATGAGTTTACTCCCTGCTTACTTTCTTTGTATACATTCGACTATACGGGATTTACGGGAAATCGCGGGTTTTCGGTTGCCGGCGATTAAACTGCTTTCATTCGGCGTCTCATCAAAAATGAAAATATTTTTGAAAACTACAAGTCTCATGGGTTTTAGTGGTGAAAAAATAATTTTAAAAATCGTTCGGGAAATGAGTTTACTCCCTGCTTACTTTCTTTGTATACATTCGACTATACGGGCCGACCGGGATTTACGGGAAATCGCGGGTTTTCGGTTGCCGGCGATTAAACTGCTTTCATTCGGCGTCTCATCAAAAATGAAAATATTTTTGAAAACTACAAGTCTCATGGGTTTTAGTGGTGAAAAAATAATTTTAAAAATCGTTCGGGAAATGAGTTTACTCCCTGCTTACTTTCTTTGTATACATTCGACTATACGGGATTTACGGGAAATCGCGGGTTTTCGGTTGCCGGCGATTAAACTGCTTTCATTCGGCGTCTCATCAAAAATGAAAATATTTTTGAAAACTACAAGTCTCATGGGTTTTAGTGGTGAAAAAATAATTTTAAAAATCGTTCGGGAAATGAGTTTACTCCCTGCTTACTTTCTTTGTATACATTCGACTATACGGGCCGAGCCGGGATTTACGGGAAATCGCGGGTTTTCGGTTGCCGGCGATTAAACTGCTTTCATTCGGCGTCTCATCAAAAATGAAAATATTTTTGAAAACTACAAGTCTCATGGGTTTTAGTGGTGAAAAAATAATTTTAAAAATCGTTCGGGAAATGAGTTTACTCCCTGCTTACTTTCTTTGTATACATTCGACTATACGGGATTTACGGGAAATCGCGGGTTTTCGGTTGCCGGCGATTAAACTGCTTTCATTCGGCGTCTCATCAAAAATGAAAATTTTTTGAAAACTACAAGTCTCATGGGTTTTAGTGGTGAAAAAATAATTTTAAAAATCGTTCGGGAAATGAGTTTACTCCCTGCTTACTTTCTTTGTATACATTCGACTATACGGGCGACCGGGATTTACGGGAAATCGCGGGTTTTCGGTTGCCGGCGATTAAACTGCTTTCATTCGGCGTCTCATCAAAAATGAAAATATTTTTGAAAACTACAAGTCTCATGGGTTTTAGTGGTGAAAAAATAATTTTAAAAATCGTTCGGGAAATGAGTTTACTCCCTGCTTACTTTCTTTGTATACATTCGACTATACGGGATTTACGGGAAATCGCGGGTTTTCGGTTGCCGGCGATTAAACTGCTTTCATTCGGCGTCTCATCAAAAATGAAAATATTTTTGAAAACTACAAGTCTCATGGGTTTTAGTGGTGAAAAAATAATTTTAAAAATCGTTCGGGAAATGAGTTTACTCCCTGCTTACTTTCTTTGTATACATTCGACTATACGGCGAGCCGGGATTTACGGGAAATCGCGGGTTTTCGGTTGCCGGGATTAAACTGCTTTCATTCGGCGTCTCATCAAAAATGAAAATTTTTTGAAAACTACAAGTCTCATGGGTTTTAGTGGTGAAAAAATAATTTTAAAAATCGTTCGGGAAATGAGTTTACTCCCTGCTTACTTTCTTTGTATACATTCGACTATACGGGCCGACCGGGATTTACGGGAAATCGCGGGTTTTCGGTTGCCGGCGATTAAACTGCTTTCATTCGGCGTCTCATCAAAAATGAAAATATTTTTGAAAACTACAAGTCTCATGGGTTTTAGTGGTGAAAAAATAATTTTAAAAATCGTTCGGGAAATGAGTTTACTCCCTGCTTACTTTCTTTGTATACATTCGACTATAGCCGACCGGGATTTACGGGAAATCGCGGGTTTTCGGTTGCCGGCGATTAAACTGCTTTCATTCGGCGTCTCATCAAAAATGAAAATATTTTTGAAAACTACAAGTCTCATGGGTTTTAGTGGTGAAAAAATAATTTTAAAAATCGTTCGGGAAATGAGTTTACTCCCTGTACTTTCTTTGTATACATTCGACTATACGGGCCGAGCCGGGATTTACGGGAAATCGCGGGTTTTCGGTTGCCGGCGATTAAACTGCTTTCATTCGGCGTCTCATCAAAAATGAAAATATTTTTGAAAACTACAAGTCTCATGGGTTTTAGTGGTGAAAAAATAATTTTAAAAATCGTTCGGGAAATGAGTTTACTCCCTGTACTTTCTTTGTATACATTCGACTATACGGGCCGAGCCGGGATTTACGGGAAATCGCGGGTTTTCGGTTGCCGGCGATTAAACTGCTTTCATTCGGCGTCTCATCAAAAATGAAAATATTTTTGAAAACTACAAGTCTCATGGGTTTTAGTGGTGAAAAAATAATTTTAAAAATCGTTCGGGAAATGAGTTTACTCCCTGCTTACTTTCTTTGTATACATTCGACTATACGGCGACCGGGATTTACGGGAAATCGCGGGTTTTCGGTTGCCGGCGATTAAACTGCTTTCATTCGGCGTCTCATCAAAAATGAAAATATTTTTGAAAACTACAAGTCTCATGGGTTTTAGTGGTGAAAAATAATTTTAAAAATCGTTCGGGAAATGAGTTTACTCCCTGCTTACTTTCTTTGTATACATTTCGACTATACGGGGATTTACGGGAAATCGCGGGTTTTCGGTTGCCGGCGATTAAACTGCTTTCATTCGGCGTCTCATCAAAAATGAAAATATTTTTGAAAACTACAAGTCTCATGGGTTTTAGTGGTGAAAAAATAATTTTAAAAATCGTTCGGGAAATGAGTTTACTCCTGCTTACTTTCTTTGTATACATTCGACTATACGGGCCGATCCGGGATTTACGGAAATCGCGGGTTTTCGGTTGCCGGCGATTAAACTGCTTTCATTCGGCGTCTCATCAAAAATGAAAATATTTTTGAAAACTACAAGTCTCATGGGTTTTAGTGGTGAAAAAATAATTTTAAAAATCGTTCGGGAAATGAGTTTACTCCCTGCTTACTTTCTTTGTATACATTCGACTATACGGCGATCCGGGATTTACGGGAAATCGCGGGTTTTCGGTTGCCGGCGATTAAACTGCTTTCATTCGGCGTCTCATCAAAAATGAAAATATTTTTGAAAACTACAAGTCTCATGGGTTTTAGTGGTGAAAAAATAATTTTAAAAATCGTTCGGGAAATGAGTTTACTCCCTGCTTACTTTCTTTGTATACATTCGACTATACGGGCGAGCCGGATTTACGGGAAATCGCGGTTTTCGGTTGCCGGCGATTAAACTGCTTTCATTCGGCGTCTCATCAAAAATGAAAATATTTTTGAAAACTACAAGTCTCATGGGTTTTAGTGGTGAAAAAATAATTTTAAAAATCGTTCGGGAAATGAGTTTACTCCCTGCTTACTTTCTTTGTATACATTCGACTATACGGGCCGATCCGGGATTTACGGGAAATCGCGGGTTTTCGGTTGCCGGCGATTAAACTGCTTTCATTCGGCGTCTCATCAAAAATGAAAATATTTTTGAAAACTACAAGTCTCATGGGTTTTAGTGGTGAAAAAATAATTTTAAAAATCGTTCGGGAAATGAGTTTACTCCCTGCTTACTTTCTTTGTATACATTCGACTATACGGGATTTACGGGAAATCGCGGGTTTTCGGTTGCCGGCGATTAAACTGCTTTCATTCGGCGTCTCATCAAAAATGAAAATATTTTTGAAAACTACAAGTCTCATGGGTTTTAGTGGTGAAAAAATAATTTTAAAAATCGTTCGGGAAATGAGTTTACTCCCTGTACTTTCTTTGTATACATTCGACTATACGGCCGAG